>CM042954.1:130000-132500 GCA_023678885.1 Pogostemon cablin | reverse complement strand
TGCCCCGGCACCCGACGTGGGCGTCACCCGGCGTGCCTCGGCTCCCGACGTGGGCGTCCCTAGGCGTGCCTCGGCACCCGACGTGGGCGTCCCCCGGCGTGCCCCGGCGCCCGACGTGGGCGACCCCCGGCACCCGACGTGGGCGTCCCCCGGGTTGCCCCGGCACCCGACGTGGGCGTGGCTCGGCACCCGACGTGGGCGTCCCTAGGCGTGCCTCGACACCCGACGTGGGCGTCCCCCGGCGCCCGACGTGGGCGTCCCCCGGCGTGCCCCGGCACCCGACGTGGGCGTGCCCCAGCACCCGACGTGGGCGTCCCTGGGCGTGCCTCGGCACCCGACGTGGGCGTCCCCCGGCGCCCGACGTGGGCGACGCCCGGCGTGCCCCGGCGCCCGACGTGGGCGACACCCGGCACCCGACGTGGGCGTCCCCCGGGGTGCCCCGGCACCCGACGTGGGCGTGCCCCGGCACCCGACGTGGGCGTCCCTCGGCGCCCGACGTGGGCGACGCCCGGCGTGCCCCGGCGCCCGACGTGGGCGACGCCCGGCGTGCCCCGGCGCCCGACGTGGGCGACCCCCGGCACCCGACGTGGGCGTCCCCCGGCGTGCCCCGGCACCCGACGTGGGCGTGCCTCGGCACCCGACGTGGGCGTCCCTAGGCGTGCCTCGGCACCCGACGTGGGCGTCCCCCGGCGCCCGACGTGGGCGACGCCCGGCGCGCCCCGTCGCCCGACGTGGGCGACGCCCGGCGCGCCCCGTCGCCCGACGTGGGCGTCCCCCGGCGCGCCCCGGCGCCCCGACGTGGGCGTCCCCCGGCGTGCCCCGGCGCCCGACGTGGGCGTCCCCCCGCGGCACCCGACTTGGGCAAGGGCCGTGCAAGGCCTGTGCATGGGCAACCCGTGGGCAACGGGCGTGTGCATACGTGGGCGACCGCCTGTGGGCAACGGGAGTTGGGCATGGGCAAGCCAAGGCAACGGCCGTGGGCAAGCCGTGGGCGTGGGCCGTGCAAGCATGGCCTGTGCATGGGCAACCCGTGGGAGACCCCGTGGGCAACCGTGGGCATGGGCCATGGCGTGGGGACGCCCAGGCACCCGTCGTGGGCAATCCTAGGCAACGGGCGTGGGCAACCCCCGTGGGCACCCCAGGCAACGGGCGTGGGCATTCCTAGGCAAGCATGGGCAACCCCCGTGGGCACCCCAGGCAACGGGCGTGGGCATTCCTAGGCAAGCATGGGCAACCCGACGAGGTTCTTCCTGGGCAACCCCCGGCACACGGCATGCGCAATCCGAGGCAACCATGGGCAGCCCGACGGGGTTCTTCCCAGGCAACCGTGGGCAACCGTTGGCAGCCATGGGCAAACCCGACGAGGCTCGGCACGGGCAATCCTAGGCAACCACCGTGGGCAATCCTGGGCAACCATGGGCAACCCGACGAGGTTCTTCCTAGGCAACCCCCCGCATGGGCAATCCGATGCGACGGGCGTGCGCGGGCAAACCACTAAAAATGAATTCGAATCTCAAAATTGAAATCCGACTCAAAAAATGAATTCCTTGCTCGATTTTGATGGGTCGTGCAATCTCAACCGACCTCCATCCGTCGATATGTGGGCAAGTTCGATGTCGCCCGGCATACTGAATGCGCTGAAATAAAAAAAAATTATAAAAAAAAATCAAAATCTCGAAACTGAATTCCGACTTCAAAAATGAATTCCTTGCGCAATTTCGGTGGGGGCGTGCAAAGTTTCGTGCCGAACGGACGTCCGGATCGACGGGAACCAAAAACTTGCCTCCCAGGGAATTTCAATATCTACTGCTGTCACTTGGGTTTCGCGCTTAAGAACATATATAGGGGGGTGTGTGCTATCAAGGGGCTGGCAGGGCACACATGGGCACACATGGGCAACGGTTGCCTAGCACCAAGGCCATGGGTAGGCAACGGCCGTGCCTTGATCGGGTCTCCGGCCGGGCACTCTTCCGGCGATCGTCGGCGAAGTTCCGGCACCCGACGTGGGCTTCCCCCGGCCCTGCCCCGGCACTCGGCGTGGGCGTCCTCCGGCCTGTCCCGGCACCCGGCGTGGGCGTCCCCCGGCGTGTCCCGGCACCGGCGTGGGCGTCCACCGGCCTACCTGGGCACCCGACGTGGGCGTCCCCCGGCGTGCCCCGGCACACGACGTGGGCGTCCCCCGGCGTGCCACGGCACCCGACGTGGGCGTCCCCCGGCGTGCCCCGGCGCCCGTCGCGGGCGTGGCCCGGCACTCGACGTGGGCGTCCCCTGCGTCCCCCGTCGCCCGACGTGGGCGTCCCCCGGCCTGCCTCGTCGCCCTTCGTGGGCGTCCCCCGGCCTGTGCCGCACTCGACGTGGGCGTGCCCCCGGCGCCCGACGTGAGCGTCCCCCGGCGTGCCTTGGCACTCGACGTGGGCGTGCCCCGCCCTGTCCCGCACTCGACGTGGGCGTGTCCCGGCACTCGACGTGGGCGTCACCCCGGCGTGCCTCGGCACCCGGC
>CM042954.1:90000-122500 GCA_023678885.1 Pogostemon cablin | reverse complement strand
GGGCATGGGCCGTGCAAGCATGGCCTGTGAATGGGCAACCCGTGGCAACGGGCGTGGGCACACGTGGGCAACCGTGGGCAACGGGAGTTGGGCATGGGCCACGGCATGGGCAATCCAAGGCCACGGCCGTGCAAGCATGGCCTGTGCATGGGCAACCCGTGGCAACTGGCGTGGGCATACGTGGGTGACCCCCGTGGGCAACCGTGGGCAACGGGAGTTGGGCATGGGCCACGGCATGGGCAAGGCAACGGCCGTGGGCAAGGGCCGTGCAAGCATGGCCTGTGAATGGGCAACCGTGGGCAACGGGAGTTGGGCATGGGCCACGGCATGGGCAAGCCAAGGCAACGGCCGTGGGCAAGGGACGGGCAAGCATGGCCTGTGAATGGGCAACCCGTGGCAACGGGCGTGGGCATACGTGGGCGACCCCCGTGGGCAACCGTGGGCAACGGGAGTTGGGCATTGGCCACGGCATGGGCAAGCCAAGGCAAGGGCCGTGGGCAATGGCCGTGCAAGCATGGCCTGTGCATGGGCATCCCATGGCAACGGGCGTGGGCATACGTGGGCAACCGTGGGCAACGGGAGTTGGGCAAGGGCCACGGCATGGGCAAGCCAAGGCAACGGCCGTGGGCAAGGGCCGTGCAAGCATGGCCTGTGCATGGGCAACCCGTGGCAACGGGCGTGGGCAAGGGCCGTGCAAGTATGGCCTGTGCACGTGCAACCAGTGGCAACGGGCGTGGGCACACGTGGGCAACCGTGGGCAACGGGAGTTGGGCATGGGCCACGGCATGGGCAATCCAAGGCAACGGCCGTGGGCGTGGGCCGTGCAAGAATGGCCTGTGCATGGGCAACCCGTGGGAACGGGCGTGGGCATACGTGGGCAACGAGAGTTGGGCATGGGCCACGGCATGTGCAAGCCAAGGCAACGGCCTAGGGCAAGGCCGTGCAAGCACCCGCCGGGGGACGCCCACCGGCGTGCCCCGGCGCCCGACGTGGGCGTCCCCCGGCGTGCCCCGGGGCCAAGCGTGCCCCGGCGCCCGACGTGGGCGTCCCCCGGCTGGCGTGCCCCGGCGCCCAACGTGGGCGTCCCCCGGCGTGCCGCGGCGCCCGACGTGGGCGTCCCTCAGCCACCCCGGCGCCCGACGTGGGCGTCCCCCGGCGTGCCCCGGCGCCCGACGTGGGCGTCCCCCGGCGTGCCCCGGCGCCCGACGTGGGCGTCCCCCGGCGGGCCCCGGCGCCCGACGTGGGCGTCCCCCGGCGGGCCCCGGCGCCCGACGTGGGCGTCCCCCGGCGTGCCCCGGCACCCGACGTGGGCGTCACCCGGCGTGCCTCGGCTCCCGACGTGGGCGTCCCTAGGCGTGCCTCGGCACCCGACGTGGGCGTCCCCCGGCGTGCCCCGGCGCCCGACGTGGGCGACCCCCGGCACCCGACGTGGGCGTCCCCCGGGTTGCCCCGGCACCCGACGTGGGCGTGGCTCGGCACCCGACGTGGGCGTCCCTAGGCGTGCCTCGACACCCGACGTGGGCGTCCCCCGGCGCCCGACGTGGGCGTCCCCCGGCGTGCCCCGGCACCCGACGTGGGCGTGCCCCAGCACCCGACGTGGGCGTCCCTGGGCGTGCCTCGGCACCCGACGTGGGCGTCCCCCGGCGCCCGACGTGGGCGACGCCCGGCGTGCCCCGGCGCCCGACGTGGGCGACACCCGGCACCCGACGTGGGCGTCCCCCGGGGTGCCCCGGCACCCGACGTGGGCGTGCCCCGGCACCCGACGTGGGCGTCCCTCGGCGCCCGACGTGGGCGACGCCCGGCGTGCCCCGGCGCCCGACGTGGGCGACGCCCGGCGTGCCCCGGCGCCCGACGTGGGCGACCCCCGGCACCCGACGTGGGCGTCCCCCGGCGTGCCCCGGCACCCGACGTGGGCGTGCCTCGGCACCCGACGTGGGCGTCCCTAGGCGTGCCTCGGCACCCGACGTGGGCGTCCCCCGGCGCCCGACGTGGGCGACGCCCGGCGCGCCCCGTCGCCCGACGTGGGCGACGCCCGGCGCGCCCCGTCGCCCGACGTGGGCGTCCCCCGGCGCGCCCCGGCGCCCGACGTGGGCGTCCCCCGGCGTGCCCCGGCGCCCGACGTGGGCGTCCCCCGCGGCACCCGACTTGGGCAAGGGCCGTGCAAGGCCTGTGCATGGGCAACCCGTGGGCAACGGGCGTGTGCATACGTGGGCGACCGCCGTGGGCAACGGGAGTTGGGCATGGGCAAGCCAAGGCAACGGCCGTGGGCAAGCCGTGGGCGTGGGCCGTGCAAGCATGGCCTGTGCATGGGCAACCCGTGGGAGACCCCGTGGGCAACCGTGGGCATGGGCCATGGCGTGGGGACGCCCAGGCACCCGTCGTGGGCAATCCTAGGCAACGGGCGTGGGCAACCCCCGTGGGCACCCCAGGCAACGGGCGTGGGCATTCCTAGGCAAGCATGGGCAACCCCCGTGGGCACCCCAGGCAACGGGCGTGGGCATTCCTAGGCAAGCATGGGCAACCCGACGAGGTTCTTCCTGGGCAACCCCCGGCACACGGCATGCGCAATCCGAGGCAACCATGGGCAGCCCGACGGGGTTCTTCCCAGGCAACCGTGGGCAACCGTTGGCAGCCATGGGCAAACCCGACGAGGCTCGGCACGGGCAATCCTAGGCAACCACCGTGGGCAATCCTGGGCAACCATGGGCAACCCGACGAGGTTCTTCCTAGGCAACCCCCCGCATGGGCAATCCGATGCGACGGGCGTGCGCGGGCAAACCACTAAAAATGAATTCGAATCTCAAAATTGAAATCCGACTCAAAAAATGAATTCCTTGCTCGATTTTGATGGGTCGTGCAATCTCAACCGACCTCCATCCGTCGATATGTGGGCAAGTTCGATGTCGCCCGGCATACTGAATGCGCTGAAATAAAAAAAAATTATAAAAAAAAATCAAAATCTCGAAACTGAATTCCGACTTCAAAAATGAATTCCTTGCGCAATTTCGGTGGGGCGTGCAAAGTTTCGTGCCGAACGGACGTCCGGATCGACGGGAACCAAAAACTTGCCTCCCAGGGAATTTCAATATCTACTGCTGTCACTTGGGTTTCGCCTCCTAGAAGTGGAACTTTTCAAAAGTAGACATGGACCCTTCTAAAAATATAGTATCCCAAAATAGACATGGGCCCTTACAAAGTTAGGGACTATACCTTCAGATAATGGAACCTGCCAAAAATAGACAGGGGTCTTTACGAAGTTAGGGACCATACCTTAAGATAGTGGAGACTATACCTTCAGAGAGTGGAACCTGCCAAAAATAGACATGGGCCTTTACGAAGTTAGGGACCATACCTTCAGATAGTGGAACCTGCCAAAAATAGACATGAATCTTTCCCAAAATAGATATGGACCTTTAAGGTCCATAACACAATACCTTAGACATGGACATGGACCAAGATTTTTGAATATAGACATGATCCGTCACTTGAATACAACTTTCTACAGAAAGGACACAAACCCTTGTAAAATTAGAACTTGCTATAAGTATACACCGATGTTTATAAATATAGGCACAATCGATGGGGTACCCGTACGGAGGAAAAGTTTTCATCCATCTAGTTCTTGAAGACGACATTAGATTGTACCAAAACTCACGCCAATGCAAGGGACAAAACAATAATGTGGCCGTTCGGGAAAGTACGGACTGCGGACGCTAGTGCCGACTCTCATGTCCGAGATTACGTACGGCACTCAAATCAACCCGTAGTATGAAAGTGCGCGACGGGTAATGGGATCCGCGACCCCCTCGATGAGCTACGGAAGCACGACCTCATGGGAAAATCGGCATCCGTTCGCTCCTCAAGCGCCCGTGCGCCCCCCGGTCCCTCAGTTGCCGCCCCGGGACACTCCATCCCGAAGCTCGGTCCGAGAGCAACGTGCCCCAACCGCTAAACGCGAGAGCAGAACCCCAGGAGCGCCCGAACGGCCCCCCCAAAGTTCGCCCCCGCGCGCTTTTTCCTGAGAAAGATCAAATTTCCCCCTCAAAACGGCCCCGTTTCGGAAATCCGTCTGGACAAGGCGCCTTACGGCACCTTGCCCCGCGTAGATCTCCTCGAGATACCCGATTTCAAAAAAAAAATCGCCTCGATCCGACTTCTCTATCAAAAGTTATGCCCATTCCAAGTTCGGGTGCCCGCGCGACGCGTTTTTCCGGAGCGTTCTTCCCCCTCGCGTCGGCGGCGGACGGCCGCGATTCCGCATCCGTTTCGTGGCTCCTTTCGAGGGGATCGAAACGAGTGGTCGCGCTCGACAAACGGTTTCCCGTGGTGGGAGATATCGACTTCGGAAGCGCATCGTCCGGAGCCACGCATTCGTGGAGCTTGCTGGATGTGTGTTCTTTTTTGATTAAAAAAATATGGGCCTCCTTTTTGTTGGCGCCTGGATCGTTTGGTTAACGTGACCCGTTAGGGATCCGTACGTTTCTAATATCAGCGGAATCAATAAATCATAGAAACGATTACCGTTCACCAGGGTATGTAGAAGATGAAGGATTCTCGCTGGCTGACTGTACAGTCCCACGAGAATGGCCATAACTTCCTCGTCTGATGTCGGAATTGAATGATCTTTGTGCTCAGACGATCCTCTCTTCAACGGCTTTCCGTCAGTATATTGATCATCAAATTCTGAGCACAGTACGATTTTATATAAATTTCAGAATGTGGCGGACAGCAGCAGCAAACTACCTTCTGATCTTTTGTTGCAATGTAATGTTGAATCACTTCCTTTTAACATGCCAGACCTTGTTTGCTGCAGCTGCTGTTTGAAAATAGAAACTTTACATTTGTGGGCATGACTTTACTAGAGCGATTTATCTTGCTTCACCTCCACTAGTTATGAAGAAGATGATGCAAAAAAATTTCAGTTTAACTTTTAAATTTTATTCGGTTCCACATGGGTGTTAAGTGTTTTTAAGACAACAATAGGAACACCAAACCACCTATTGGATTAGAGCAGTAACTTTGATTCTCTTTATTTTACTTTCTTTTGTTTGTGCTAATTTTGTATGAGACGGAATCTCTGTGAGACATTTCCATTTTGGGAAGAAGAAAGCAAAAGAGAAAAGTAATAATAATAATAATACGTAGGTACTGCAGGAAGTATGTAATATGTGGGTTAGTGATTATTGAATACACATGGCTCATACACTAATGTTTGATAAGCATGAATTAATCATCTCACATTTTTAAAGGTGTGAGGCAATTCTCGACGCTTGTGCCCTTCCTATTTTTCTGTATTTGCCCTTTCTCTATTTCTGAAATGGCGTACCCCACCATTAGCCTACCATTTTGATCTGGGATTGGTTCGGAGGAGACTATATCGGCATCTCGTGTCCATCTCAGTATCTTGGGAATAGAGTAGGTTTTTATATTTGTTATTTTTTTATGTAATTTGCATGAGGATATGAAAAAAGGCCTGTATGTGGATAATCTATCAGAATTTGAGGTCCAAACATGAGGAGACATTCTGTATCTTTTGATTCAGGTGACTAATTATGATATTGTATTTAAGTTTTAGTTTATCATGGCTCGTATAATCTTCAACCATGCATATCCACATGGCATGTAACTGATCGTTAATTTCATGTTTTTCATTCAGGTTTCTTCAAATATAAAGATTGCTGCAACAAATATGAACAGAGAAAGGTAAGTTTCCTTCTCAAAGCATAACGAACCCTTCTGGTCAAGCTGAGGTCGAGCGACACTATTAGGTTCTGAAATGTCACGTTCAGGTTACAGGTACCTCGCTTGACCAAAACGATGCTGCTCAACCAGACCCTTCTGGTCAAGCTGAGGTCGAACGGACACCTGTACATATGAATAAGCTTAAGTAGACGATTGAGAAAGGTAAGTTTCCTTCTCAAAGCATAACGAACCCGAAATCTTGTAATGCCATTACTTTGAGGTCATGAATGTTGTATAAAGATCCAATGCTACAAATCAGTTAAAACGGAGAAGATGTGTCTCCGCTTGACCACCGCTCGACCAAGACTCTTGGTCAAGCTACGGTCGAGCGACACTATTAGGTTCTGAAATGCCACGTTCAGGTTAAAGGTACCTCGCTTGACCAAAATGATGCTGCTCAACCAGACCCTTCTGGTCAAGCTGAGGTCGAACGGACACCTGTACATCTGTACAATCAAACTCTGATTACAGGTACCTCGCTCGACCACTATCAGGTCGCTCGACCAACCCTTAATAGTCAAGCGATGGTCAAGCAAGGTCAGTCGACTCTGATTTTATAATAGGACGTTACACCTACAGTTCAGAATACTCTAGTACCAACATAAGTTCAGAATACTAAGCTGATAGTAGAGCTGTTATACAAGTCGAACGAGCTCGAGTAGTCGGTGCTCGAACTCAGCTTGATTTGTAAACGCTCAGCTCGAGCTTGCTCGAATTACCTAGTGAGCTAATAACTGAGCTCGGCTCGACTTGAAATTCTTGCATTTGAGCTCGAGCTCGACTCGTTAAACCCCTAAACAAACCACAAATAGAACTATATCGATTTTGTTTAATCATAAACTGGAATCCAAAATAAAAGCATTCTATAGGGGTAGAAGTAATATAATGGTTACTAATTAGCCATTTTTGTAGTTGGTTTGATCAATTTAAGAATTTATCGAACCACAGGGAGGAAGGCGCTAGAGCTTAAGCGATATCATGTTTTTCATGATTTTATAGATACGAATCATCAAAGGGGATGGTGATCAAACAAGTAATTAAAGATGGATGGATGGAAAGTGGTTTACCCAATTAATTAAAAGTGAGCATCAAATTCATACGTATCATGGATATAGGATATGAATATCAAATAGCTAAATGGATTGGTTCTCACACAAACAATTCCAACTAGGTATTAAACTTGTAATGAGGGTTCATTAACACGATTAAGCACTGGAATTACAGAATAGTAAACCCCATCCCAAATTCTTTGAAAATTTTAAAAACTGAAAATCAAACTCCCAAAATATTTTTAGAAATAGAGAAAAAAAAAGAAAAATAGATGAGGAGAAATCCTTCACGAACAGCTAAAATTAGAGCACGAAGACGAAAAGTTGTGAACTCGATCTACAGATGGGGATGACGCCCTTCTATCCGGTGCAGATCTAGGAGGCTCACGACTATCTGGTGCAGATCTGGGAGGCTCACGACGGGTGCGCAGGTCAGCAACTGTGTAAGCAAAATATGGTGTCGGCCGACGACGGAATTCTTGGAACTGCTAATAGATGGAAGATTGTCGAAACTGATTTGAAAAACTATGGTTTGGGTAGAGATAGATGGGGGAGTCACAATATTTAGAAGGAAGAACTCTTTAATCAACTCCCATGGCCGCCGAAGAATGAACACAGTGGAAGAAAGAAACGATGGGGAGGAGGCAGATTTTGGACATGTAATGGGCTGTGGAAAAAAGAAACGGTGGGGACTGGGGAGGAGTGCCAGGCTGATTTTGGAAATATAGGGAAGTAGGCTGATTTAGAAATTAGGGTTATATTAATATATAAAATATATATATATATATATATATATATATATATATATATATATTAATTATAATATATTATTTATAATTTATTAAAATAATCTAACACTCGCGAGCTTCACGAGTCGAGCCGAGCTCGGCTCGATAACTTAATGAGTATAAACAGGCTCGAACTCGAGCTCGAACGAACACGAGCTGAGCCAATCTCGAGCTTTTTCGAGCTGAGTCGAGCTGAGTAGTCGAACGGCTCGGTACGTATTATAGCACTAGCTGATAGTGGAGAAGAAGTGAAAAAGAGCCAAGAGATGGAGAGCTAAGAAGGACAAAGCGAAGGAGGTGGAACATGATGAGTGGGGAATCCCATAAACTAAGGTACCTCCTTCTTTTTCTTTAAGGTTAGTTAAGAAAGGATTGAAAGAAAAGTTCAAGAGGTTTTCGGATATCATGAACAAAATTAGCTTGAACATTCCATTCTCTGAAGCAATCATGGAGATGCCTTACTATGCCCGATTCTTAAAGGATATCATATTAAAGAAGAGGAGCTTGAACGGAGTTGAAACTATTAATCTTTTGTTGAACTATAGTTTGATAATTCAGAGAAAGCTGCCAGAAAAGTTGAAGGATCCGGGAAGCTCTACTATTCTATATGAGATTAGAAAGGGGCCGACACGAAAAGCTTTGTGTAATCTTGGTGCAAGCATCAACTTGATGTCCTTATCTATATTCAAGAAGCTAAGTTTAGGGAAGCTTGCTCCCACGATGGTGGCTCTACAATTGGCGGATATGTCTATGACTTTCCAAAGGGGGTGATAGAAGATGAACATGTAAAAGTTGAGAAGCTTGTCTTTCCTTTGGATTTTCTTGTGCTAGAGATGGAAGATGGCAAGGATAATGTCTCTTTTATTTTAGGAAGGCCATTCCTTGCCGCTGCTGGAGCTATGACAGATGTCCAAAAAGGATAGTTTAGACTTCGCATGGATAATGAAGAGGTTTTGTTCAACCTCGACAAAACAATGTAGATGCCTATGGAGACACAGTTCTATAGCATTGATGTGGTGGAGGAGATTGTGAAGGAAGACATGTCCTTGTTTCTTTCAAAGGATCCCTTGGAGACGTGCTTGGCAGAATCTCTTACTTTTCCCACTACAAAGCTAGATGAGCTCTCCAATGAGGTATGCATTGAATTTCTAGGAAACTTACTTGCTTTGGGTGATGATAGGTATGAACCAAAAATAACCAAGTTTGAAGAGGTGAAGTGGACTAGGCAGTACCTACCCTTGGATAGAGAGAGCACACTGAAGGAAGAAAAGAAGGAGTAGTTGAAGCCACTACCGGAACACTTAAAGTATGCCTATCTAGGTGATAATGAGACATATCCGATAATTGTATCTTCTTCCCTTACTAATGATCAACTTGAAGATTTGTTGAATGTGCTTAGGAAATATAAGTCTGCTATTGGATAGTCTCTTGATGATTTGAAAGGTATTAGTCCATCATATTGCATGCATAAGATAAGGTTGCTAGATGAAACTAAGGGATGTATTCAGAATTAGCGCAGGATTAATCCCGCAATTCAAGAAGTGATTAAGATGCAAATCTTAACGTGGTTAGATGCAGAAATTATTTATCCCATTAGTGATAGTCCCAACGTGAGTCCATTACATGTTGTAGCTAAGAAGGGGGCATGACTATTGTGAAAGTAGATGATGGGGAAACATTAGCCACAGGATTCCTACAGGATGGCGTGTGTGTATGAATTATAGAAAACTGAATGAAAATACATGCAAAGACCATTTCCCTCTTCCTTTCATGGATCAAATTTTGGATCGTCTAGCAGGGTATGAGTTTTATTGCTTCTTGGATGGGTATTCAGGTTAAAATCAAATTATTATTGCACTCAAAGATCAGGAAAAGACTAATTTTACTTTTACCAGGCTGCTCGACCCGAACGAAGAAGAAAATTCGAGAATATAAGGTCAGTTTCAGCGTGCACTCGACCATTTTCTCGCCACCCTCTCTCGAGCACTCATCCCGAACTGTAAGATTTTCACTCCATACCCTTATTGTACTCTTCTTTACCCAAAACACATACATTCCACATCAATTTTGGGAGATTCAAGTTGAATCTAGGTCTTTTATCTTCTAAAGTTTGAGTTTCTATTCTTCGTCGCTTATTCATATCCATGGCTGGAGATAAAGGTATGTTTTCTTGACTCATTACCCTTGAATTAGATTGTCACATGTTTAATTTAGTTGGGTAAGTGTTCAAGCATGCTTTTGATTTGGATTGAACTAGAATTTTGGATATTTTTGTTGAAATTTTACATAAATTTGCATGAGTTCAATTTTAAGTTGGATTGATGGAATTTAGTTAAATTGATGATGCATATGTTACGGGCTTGAGTTTAATTTGTTAATTTTTGAATGGGCTCGTTGATTTTGAGCGACGGTTATGATTAATTACAATGGTGGAATTGATGCATACTTAGGAATTATGCTTATTTGTTTGGGTTAAATCTTAAGTATGTTGGTATTTGTTGGAGTATAGTGAATTCTTTGGTGTTACTTAGGACAATCAATTGGATTTCTTCATGATATAACTTGTGAGGCTTATGGTTTCAATTTATGAAAGCTTGTGAAGTTATGGAGAGGTTAAGTTTGAATTAGTTTTGCATATGGAGAGATCTATGTGATGACTAGTCCTAGGATTGATATATTTGTTTCTATGTCTATGTTTGGTATTGAAGTATAATTTTTGTAGGAAAAGGCATAGCATCCTCGTCTAAGAGGAAGGGATCAGGAGCACTGAAGAAAGGAGAGACGGCTTAGAAGCTTAAGAGAAATAAGATGATGCAGTCTGATTTTGATATCCAAATGCCAAATTGGGAGAAAAAGAGGAGCTATGGGGAGTAATTTCAAGGAAGATTACTCAGACTCGTTAACAAGACGATCAAGCTAAGGTGGAGATGAATATAATTAATGACATCAGGTGGATGTTCAATCAAGCAGGAATCAGCGATTTTATAGATCTGAAGAGGGATACCTACTTCCACATCACAGCTGAGATGTTATGTACGCTGGAGGTGCTTCGTGGAGAGTATTTTCTTCCGGAGAGTGCTTGGTTTTGGATTAGAGGGGAGCTCCATTTCATGAATATGTCCGAATTCAATAGAGCATTTGGATGCTCGGAGAATGTTTCAAAGCAAGAGGATGAAGGATTTAATGCTGATGATTTTTGGAGATCGATTACGAGTGTGCAAGGAGCCTATGATCCTTAAAGATCGAGGGCTGCTTTCATTCACAACCCGGTGATCGCATACATTGATAGGATCCTCGAAAACACCATATTTGCCTGAGCTGAAGGAGGGTGTATTTCGAGAGGAGAGCTATATGTCCTCTGGTGCATGATAAACGGAGTCCACTTCAACCTTGGTGCGTATCTATTTCAGTAGCTGCATTAGTTTACTTCACAAACATTTCAGAAGGTCAGCATAGGGGGGCTGATTACTTCGATTGCAGAGCACTATAACGTGGATTTGTCAAGATATAGGCCTGTCATCGGTGGTCCGGATCTAATTATGTCTGCATGTGTGAGAATGAACTTGGCTCGGAGAGAGGATGGTGTATGGATATTCATCCAAGGGATTAACCCTATTTCTATAAAGATGCCTTTCTCTCTTGTTGATCTTACCACTGTTCAGATCAATGCAAACTTATTGATGAACACTCCTCCCAATGTCGTAATCTCTACTACTTGCTGTGCTAATGAAGATTGGCGAACACTGGCTTAGATGCACTTGGACGGGGTCTATCTAACCTTGATATGATTTTAGTAGGAGAGTCAGAGGAGTATGAGGAGGATGATGAGCCACATCAGCAGCCGTTTGAGCAGTCGATTCCTGAGGTACATATGGAGATGCCTAACGATTTTTTAGAGATAGGAGTTCCTCCAATGCAGCCTTTGCCACCACAGTAGCAGTAGTATGATTTTTGGCAGGCTCAGGATCATTTCTATAGAGAGCAATTCAGATTAATGCATGAGCACTTTGCCACATTGAATACCAACCAGCAGGAGACGAACCGCTAACTTGCTTTGGTGAACACGAACTATACTGCACTCAACCTCAGGTATGATGCTATGGGGAGAAGGTTGGAAGATCTATATGAGAATTATGAGGCTTTGGACAAGAAGGTCGATACCTTGCAAAGAGATTTTGACGATTGACACAATGATAATGATGATGATGCTCCGGAGGAGTAGTGTGCGCTAGGTTTTTCCTTTATTCGTTCCTCTCATCTCCCTTCTATTTTTTACTTGACAGGTGGAGTATTGAGTTGATGGTTGAGTTTGGGTCTTATGAGATTGATGCGTGAGTGGCATGTACTTGATATTGTTTATATTGATGTTGTGATGGATACTTGTACGTGATGATGATTTGATGGATTAATAGATATGTTGACTCTTTTACATGCATGTACACATGTATATGATGTATGTTGATTTTGTTGATAGGAGGCATGTACGAATGATTACTTGTAGTTCGTGTTGAGATTGATGTTGATTACATACTTTGAAGAGTGCTTAGGAAATTTATTACCCATGTGAGAATTTGAGCCTATTAATCATGCTACATGAATGCATGATAGTTTATTCTTGAAAGTTTTCGTTCATACTTTTGTATTCTAGAACTTAGCTTGGAGTCTTGTTTGAGATTTATGATTGTTAGATACTAGGATATGATCTTAGGTCATTATTGTTTAATTGAGCCACTTAGCCAAAATTTTTCGGTTACCATAAGCAAATATAATCAAGTCGTCCACAAACGCCAGATGAGTGACTCCCACCTTCGCACAGTGCCTAGAGTGGTACATATAATTATCCATCACAGTCATTCTCCTGAAGAGACGGGAGAAGTAATCCATGCACAGGACAAATAATAAGGACGACAGTGCATCACCCTGATGCAAGCCTCTCTTACCGTCTAAATAACCCTCAGGTGAGCCGTTGACAAGGATGGAGAATGAGGTGGTGGTGACACATTCCATGATCCATCCTATCATACGCTGAAGAAATTTCAACCCCATAAGCACTCCACGCAGAAACCCCAGTCCACTGAATCATACGCCTTTTTAATATCCACTTTGATGGCCATTCTCCTATACTGACGGAGCCTAGCCCACCCGTAATTCTTCACTATCTCCTGGGCAAGCATCACACAGTCCCTCATTCTTTGGTTCTTAACAAAACCAAAGTGATTCTCCGCCACAAAGTCCTCCATCCGGTCCGTCATTCGTGTCACAACGATACGGGATATAATTTTGTAGATCACATTGCAATACGAAATCGGGCGAAAGTCCCTGATAGTAGGATCATGCTTACCTTTAGGGATTAGTGTAATAAACGTGGAATTCATCTGTCGCAGCAGCTGCCCGGAATGGAAGAACTCCTGAACAGCGGCCACAACGTCCGAACCAACCACATCCCACGCGTCCCTAAAGAAAGCTGTCGTGTACCCATCCGACCTGGGGGCCTTGTCACCGTTCATACTCCACACAACTCTCTTCACCTCTTCATCCGTGATGGGCGCTTCGAGTTGCTGAGCCTGGTCATCACTCAGCACGGCTCCCCATTCAAAGACACTGTCATCAATCTCCTCACACTCCCCCGCAGTACCCAACAAGTCTCTATAGAATGAAAGGAACTCTCCAATGACTTCCTCACGGGAGGTAGTATGCCCGGATAATGTACGTATGGAGGGGATGATATTCCTCATACTATTGGACTTGATCTTCTTGTAGAAGAATTTGGTAGGTTTATCCTAACTGATCAAGTAATCGGCTCTGACCATCTGAGAGAAGAAGAGATGTTCAGCATGACACAAGAAGTCGACCCTCTTGGCTGCCTCTCTAACCCTGTCCCATTTCTCAACAATACCAGGATCAGCGTGGCTTTCCAGCTGCAGACTGTCTAGCTCCGCTCTAGCTCTCTTTGCTTTTTCTGCTATATGACCAAAATCCCTCTTGTCAAGCTGTCGTAGCTTCAGTTTGAGCAACTTCATCCTACAACATACACTGAACTGAGTCGTACCCCACACCTACGAGTCCCATACCTCTCGCACAGTATCCAGGAATCCCTCGCTGGTCTTCCACATGTTCACATACCTGAACGGTCTCCCCTTTGAGTGCTCAGCGTGGAAGATGGAAACTAGGACGGGCAGTGATCCGAAGTGGCCCCAATGGGTAGAAACTTCGACTCCACTACTCCTGAGGTGGCGTCCTAGTTTGAGTTCACCAGTACTCGGTCAATACGACTCCAAATTCTGCCATTCGTCCAGGTGAAAGACTTTGCATCATCCAGTCCCCTATCAACACAAAACTCCTCAAAATCCACCCTGTACCAGTTTCGCTGAGACGGAACAATTTCGGATCTCTCTTCAGGTTTCCTCACGTAATTAAAGTCTCCAACGATCATCCAGGGAGGTTAACTGCTGGGACAACCGAAGATAGATGAGTCCACAGCCTGCGCCTATCGACTACGCCATTACGGGAGTAAACGACACTGATGAGGAACTCCTGTTGAGAAATCAAACAGCGTACCATACCAGAAATACATTGCTCATGGAGCACAACATTACTGACAGCAATCAAGGTGGAATCCCACGCTACCACAATACAACCCCCCTCAACAATGTCAAAATTATTCACACTATTCCAACTAGGAACAATTCTACCAACAATATCCAGCACATTATCAATAGATAATTTTGTTTCAAGAAAACCCGCTAAGCATATTTTATTCTTGCGAACTAACCTGCGGGATGCTCGCTGCGCATGAGTTGCTGCATGCCCTCGTAAGTTCCATGCTAGGCACCTCATTGACGAGCATTGGGGGAAGAGCCCCCGCCTCGTCTTGGTCTGTTTCCTCTACCCTGCGGCTCTTGGATGGTGATGCCGGTGCCTCTCCTAGTGCCTCCCACCCATGAACGATATGTTAATTATTCAAAAACGAGAGGCCGAAGCCAGTGTCACAAGTACATATAATAAAGACTCCACATGCGGAGCAACCAAAAGGAAAATACGCCTATCTAGAAAGCAAATGCTCGAATCTAATTACATGCAGAAGAATAGAATTAGTCAAGCTATCCGAAGAAGGTCGGGCACCCTGGAAGAGCGCATCATTCCGAGCCTTCCAAATGAAGAAGACGCTTCCATAGAGAGCAAGCGTCCACCTCCTCCTCTCACGAACATGCACACGCCGGTCCTTGCAGAGCCACTTAAGACCGGCTTTCAGCGTGGTAACCTGTCGCTTCCACTCCACTTCATTCCTGACCCGATTCCATACATGTCTCGTGAACGGACACCCAAAGAAGAGATGGTCTCTCGATTCGGGGGCCCCCACGCACAACACGCACTCGATCGGGCCCTCATGCTGTCTCCATCTGTCCATGGTAAGCAGCCTGTTCCTCACCGCGATCCACATCCTGAAGGAATGCTTTTGCGGTGCCCACGGACTCCATAACTTCTTGTAGACAGGCAGTACCGGCATAGAGTGCGAAACGAGCCAATACAACCTGCCCACTCGAAGTTTCCCCATCTCCGAGCACGAGGCCAAGGTAGTAACGATGTCACCACCAATCCGTGCTCTCACCCTATCCCTCGCACGGAGTATGTCCTTCCACACGATTGAGGCACTGTAGTTCACCTCAACATCCCAACACGAGGAAGACTGAAGATAAATGGCGTTAATCCACTTAACCCACAGCGACTTCTTCTCCTGATGCACATCCCACAACACACCACAGAGGGCCGCATCGTTCAGAAGGTCAATTCCCTTGAGTCCCAGGCCACCCTGTTCCTTAGGGAGAGTGACCTCCTCCCAACGAACTGCGCCCCTCGGAGTGCCCCAAAGGAAGGACCGAATCATCCTCTCAATCCTATCCACAATACCCTTGGGGATCTTCACCATAGACGTCCAGAAATTCATCAGCCCGTAGACTACCGATCTAATGAGTTCCAACCGGCCGGCATACGAAAGCAAATGCGTGGACCAACCCCTGATCATATTGGTCACCTGCGTGATGAGCGGCTCGAAGGCAGATTCTCGGAGCTTGCTTCCCTGTAGCGGTACTCCCAAATATCGGACAGGAAAGGTGCCTTCCTGAAAAGGCAGAATCTCACGAATAATCTGCTCCTCATCCTCCGGAACCCCAGCCATAAACAGATGAGACTTGTCTGCGCTAACCTCCAAACCTGACATTCGGGCAAATCGATCAAGTGCCTTGGCTACGACCTCTGCCGAAGATCGGTTACCATAGGCAAATATGATCAAGTCATCTGCAAACGCCAGATGAGTGACTCCCAACTTCGCACAGTGCCTAGAGTGGTACTTATATTTGTCCGTCACAGTCATTCTCCTGAAGAGACGGGAGAAGTAATCCATGCACAGAACAAATAATAAGGACGACAGCGGATCACCCTGACGTAGGCCTCTCTTACCATCGAAATAACCCTCAGGTGAGCCGTTGACAAGGATGGAGAATGAGGTGGTGGTGACACATTCCATGATCCAACCTATCATACGCTGAGGGAATTTCAACCCCGTAAGTACTCCACGCAGAAACTCCCAGTCCACCGAATCATAAGCCTTCTTGATATCAACTTTGATGGCCATTCTCCTATACTGACGATGCCTAGCCCACCCATAGTTCTTAACAATCTCCTGGGCGAGCATCACGCAATCTCTCATCTTTCGGTTCTTCACAAAGCCAAAGTGATTTTCCGCCACCAAGTCCTCCATCAAATCCGTCATTCGTGCCACAATGATACGAGAAATAATTTTGTAGATCACATTGCAGCACGAAATCGGGCGGAAGTCCCTAACAGTGGGATCGTGCTTTCCTTTCGGGATTAGTGTAATAAACGTGGCGTTCATCTGACGCAAAAGCTGCCCGGAGTGGAAGAACTCCTGGACAGCCTTCACCACGTCCGAACCAACTACGTCCCACGCATCCTTGAAGAAAGCCGCCGTGTACCCATCCGGCCCAGGTGCTTTGTCTCCATTCATACTCCACACAATCCTCTTCACTTCGTCATCCATGACAGGCGCCTCAAGCTGCTGAGCCTGCTCATCACTAAGCACTGCTCCCCACTCAAACACACTGTCATCTATGCTCTCGCACTCCCCCGCAGTACCCAACAAGTCTCTGTAGAATGAGAGGAATTCTCCAACGACTTCCTCACGGGAGGTAGTATGCCCGGATTCAGTGCGTATGGATGGAATGAAGTTCCTCACACTATTCGACTTGATCTTCTTGTAGAAGAATTTCGTGGGTTTATCCTGACTGATCAAGTAATCGGCTCTGGCCATCTGAGAGAAGAATAGATGCTCGGCGTGACACAAGAAGTCGACCCTCTTGGCTGCCTCCCGAACCCTGTCCCACTTCTCAATATTACCGGGATCAGCGTGGCTCTCCATCTGCAGACCGTCAAGCTCCGCTCTAGCTCGCTCTGCTTTTTCAGCTATATGACCGAAATCCCTCTTGCCAAGCTGTCTTAACTTCGGTTTGAGCAGCTTTAGCCTTCGACAAACACTGAACTGAGCCGTACCCCACACCTGCGAGTCCCAAACCTCACGAACGGAATCCAGGAAGCCCTCGCTGGTTTTCCACATGTTCGCGTACCTGAATGGTCTCCCCTTCGAGTGCTCAGGATGGAAGATGGAAACTAGAACGGGGCAGTGATCCGAAGTGGCCCCCATGGGCAGAAACTCCGACTCCACTACACCTGAGGCGGCGTCCCAGTTCGAGTTCACCAAAACTCGGTCTATGCGACTCCATACTCTGCCATTCGTCCAGGTGAAGAAACACCCCTTGGACTTTGCATCATCCAAACCCCTATCAACACAGAACTCCTCGAAATCCACCCTATACCAATTCCGCTGAGACGGAACAATTTCAGATCTCTCTTCCGGTTTCCTCACACAGTTAAAGTCTCCAAGGATCATCTAGGGAGAGTTAACTGCTGGGATAAGCGAGGAGAGATGAGTCCATAGCCTGCGCCTATCAACAACGCCATTACGGGCGTAGACAACACTGATGAGGAACTCCTGTTGTGAAATCAGACAGCGCACCAAACCAGAAATACATTGCTCGTGGAGCACAACATTACTAAAACCAATCAGGGTGGGATCCCACACAATCACAATACGACCACCTTCGACAATATCCATATTATGCACACAATTCCAACTCGGAACAATTCTACCAACAACGTCTAAAACATTACTAACAGATAATTTAGTTTCGAGGAAGCCAGCTAAGCATATTTTATTCTTGCGAACTAACCTGCGGGCTGCTCGCTGCGCACGAGGGGCTGCAAGCCCTCGTACGTTCCATGCTAGGCACTTCATTGACGAACAGTGGGGGAAGAGCCCCCGCCTCGGTCTTGTCGGATTCCTCTGTCCAGCGGCTCCTGAATGGATATGCCGGTACCTCTCCTTACCCCTCCCGCCCTATGAGTGGATGAGGGGGGCGGAGAACGACCCGAGCGGCCTACGGCCTCGGCATCGTCTTCCTCTTCCGTATCAGAAGCCCATGTCTTCCTAGTGTTCAATCTCACGGGCTGTTTACCTTCCCGTCTATTGATCCTCCAATCATCCTGGTCAAGTTCGTCCAGAATTTGGTAACGGCCAGTAGCGACCTTGTGTGCCTGTTCATCGGTTAGAGGAGGACCGGCGGAGGCTCTTCTCTTTCCGTTGCGATTACGTTTCTTCCTCGGCCGTGTGTTACGAGTGCCCACGTGCTGGAAACCATCATTGTCAACTGTTTCATCAGCACGCGTGGGTTCCGGAGGCTGTTCAGAACTCTTCTTCTCCTTATTACCCCTAACAGACCCGTCGCAGTCACTAACAAGATGGCCAAATTTCTTGCACTTAGTACAATACGCCGGGAGGCGTTCGTACAAGACAGACTGCGTGAAATTGGCACCTCGATAGTTGAATGTGACCTCCTTCGGTAGTTCCTGCGAGACATCAATATCAACTCTCACACGAACAAACGATACCTTATCCGCCTTAGCAGAGGTATCATCCACCATAATCGGTCTTCCGATCAAAGAAGCAACCTTGCTGATATGATTCTTCGACCACAGTTCCAGGGGGAACGAAGGAAGACGAATCCAGACCGGAACATGGGAGATTTCCCGATCGTCAAACTGAAAGGCCCGCGGCAACCTTTCAAGCATAAGATATCGCTCCCAAATAGAATGGGTAGCGCCATCCAACACCTTGCGCACATCCTCCTCCGAGCAGAGCCGGAATATGATCCAACCCGATTGGTGCATGACTATGGTATACTTGACACCCCACGCCCGGCAGATGGCATGGAGAGCCTGCATACCCGGAAACCTCCCCGAGAAGTAGCCCACAAGTGTGTGTTTCCATTCGTCTGAGTCATCCTTCGGATCCAAATAGGCTACTCCATCGCATGGTGCGATGTACTCGAGTTTCCTATTCGGATCAATATTATTTTTGTTGACGAATTTGGAATAGTCGACGGGTTCCTTGGGAGCGGAACCGCCATCCTTTTGCGCGCGCTGATCGCGCTGGCCGCCCTGTTGCCGAGGCGCAGTCGGCCCGCCCTGACGTTGCCCCGCGCCGCTTGGGCCCCGCCCAGTATTGGCGCCTGCTGTCGGCGCGCCCGAGTGCTGTCCTGCGCCGCCTGGGCCTCGCCCAGCACTGGCGCTCGGCCTCGGCGCAGACTGCCGAGAGGGAGAGTTGGACGCGCGCGTCGGGCTGCGCTGAAGCCCCTGCCGAGAAGGTGATCCACCCGCCTGCCGAGTAAGCTCGGCACTTCCCGTTGTCTCGGCAGCCTGCCGGGACATACTCACCATCTCCAGATCCTGCCGAGGGCTGCCGCTATGTTGCCGAGACGTGCCACCCGCTTGCCGAGAGGGTGAGGTAGGGGGGTAGCGACGTCTAGCCGACGCCTAGTGCCCGGGGTTGTGCTCCGACGCCTCTCCACCGAGGGTTTGCGCTTGACGTTGGGATTACGATCGATAGGCGCATCCGGGGTAGTGTCGACCACAGCCGAGTCGACGAGGCCTTGCGTGGGGCTGCCGATTTCATGGGCGCTCGGCGAGTCAACCACAACGATGGCCAAGGACCCGACGTCGGATTCAGCCTCCATCTCCGTTCGATCCGCAGCGATGGAACGCGCTAGAGCAGCGCCATCATCCAACTGCGGGTTCTCCACAAGAACAGCTTCCTTCAAAGTTTTCTTCCTTTCAATCTCTTTCGCCCTATCCTTAACCGATTTGAACGTCTCATCACCTACACGTAAATCCGGCAACGCCTTAGTAGGCGTCTTGCTCCGCGATTTCTTCCCCATAAGAGAGAGAAACGGGAGGGCTTACATGAACAAGTGAGAAGACTCTTTCCCCGCCGTGGGGAGCGGGGAGATCAAACGGGTGTTGCCGGCGATGATGCCGACAACGAAGGGGGAGGAGCGATGAGGCCAGTCGATGTTCAACAGGCCGCGGACAAGTGTTGCTACCGTGTGTGACTTGATCGCGAGCAGGTTGACGTCGGCTGCAAGAACAACTACGCAAGAACCCACCGCCGCGGGGAAAAACTTGTCGCCCAAGAAAGGGCGAGAGTTCCACCGCCGAAGGAGGAGACCGCGTGTTGTCGCCGGCAGGAGTCGCCTGAGAGAGTCGCCGGTACCGCGAGGGTGTTCGGCTGTCCCTGAACGATATCGCCGCCGTGAACCAAAGCCGCGGGCAGGAGGCGCCGCTGGCCGCAAGAAGACTTGCGCGAGAAGAAAGATGAAGGCGGGGACGGATACTCCACCGAGAAGAACGACCAGTTCACCGTATGTCGCCGGAAAGAGACGCCGGCAACGTGGGGGTGATCGGTCGTCGCTGGGAAGTGATCGCCGCCGTGAACCAAGGCCGAGGGCAAGAGGCGCCGCCGGCCGCAAGATGTCTTGCGCAAGAAGAAAAGAGAGAGCGAAAATTTTGGAACTAGGGTTCCGAAAATTTTTTGCACGTGCAATGACTCTCGTTCCTAGTGCCTCCCACCCCCCCTGAACGATATGTTAATTATTCAAAAACGAGAGGCCGAAGCCAGTGTCACAAGTACATATAATAAAGACTCCACAAGCGGAGCAACCAAAAGGAAAATACGCCTATCTAGAAAGCAAATGCTCGAATCTAATTACATGCAGAAGAATAGAATTAGTCAAGCTATCCAAAGAAGGTCGGGCACCCTGGAAGAGCGCATCATTCCGAGCCTTCCAAATGAAGAAGACGCTTCCATAGAGAGCAAGCGTCCACCTCCTCCTCTCACGAACATGCACACGCCGGTCCTTGGAGAGCCACTTAAGGCCGGCTTTAAGCGTGGTAACCTGTCGCTTCCACTCCACTTCATCCCTGACCCGATTCCATACATGTCTCGTGAACGGACACCCAAAGAAGAGATGGTCTCTCGATTCGGGGGCCCCCACGCACAACACGCACTCGATCGGGCCTTCATGCTGTCTCCATCTGTCCATGGTAAGCAGCCTGTTCCTCACCGCGATCCACATCCTGAAGGAATGCTTCTGCGGTGCCCACGGACTCCATAACTTCTTGTAGACAGGCAGTACCGGCATAGAGTGCGAAACGAGCCAATACAACCTGCCCACTCGAAGTTTCCCCATCTCCGAGCACGAGGCCAAGGTAGTAACGATGTCCCCACCAATCCGTGCTCTCACCCTATCCCTCGCACGTAGTATGTCCTTCCACACGATTGAGGCACTGTAGTTCACCTCAACATCCCAACACGAGGAAGACTGAAGATAAATGGCGTTAATCCACTTAACCCACAGCGACTTCTTCTCCTGATGCACATCCCACAACACACCACAGAGGGCCGCATCGTTCAGAAGGTCAATTCCCTTGAGTCCCAGGCCACCCTGTTCCTTAGGGAGAGTGACCTCCTCCCAACGAACTGCGCCCCTCGGAGTGCCCTAAAGGAAGGACCGAATCATCCTCTCAATCCTATCCACAATACCCTTGGGGATCTTCACCATAGACGTCCAGAAATTCATCAGCCCGTACACTACCGATCTAATGAGTTCCAACCGGCCGGCATACGAAAGCAAATGCATGGACCAACCCCTGATCATATTGGTCACCTGCGTGATGAGCGGCTCGAAGGCAGATTCTCGGAGCTTGCTTCCCTGTAGCGGTACTCCCAAATATCGGACAGGAAAGGTGCCTTCCTGAAAAGGCAGAATCTCACGAATAATCTGCTCCTCATCCTCCGGAACCCCAGCCATAAACAGATGAGACTTGTCTGCGCTAACCTCCAAACCTAACATACGGGCAAATCGATCAAGTGCCTTGGCTACGACCTCTGCCGAAGATCGGTTACCATAGGCAAATATGATCAAGTCATCTGCAAATGCCAGATGAGTGACTCCCAACTTCGCACAGTGCCTAGAGTGGTACTTATATTTGTCCGTCACAGTCATTCTCCTGAAGAGACGGGAGAAGTAATCCATGCACAGCACAAATAATAAGGACGACAGCGGATCACCCTGACGTAGGCCTCTCTTACCATCAAAATAACCCTCAGGTGAGCCGTTGACAAGGATGGAGAATGAGGTGGTGGTGACACATTCCACGATCCAACCAATCATACGCTGAGGGAACTTCAACCCCGTAAGCACTCCACGCAGAAACTCCCAGTCCACCGAATCATAAGCCTTCTTGATATCAACTTTGATGGCCATTCTCCTATACTGACGATGCCTAGCCCACCCATAGTTCTTAACAATCTCCTGGGCGAGCATCACGCAATCTCTCATCTTTCGGTTCTTCACAAAGCCAAAGTGATTTTCCGCCACCAAGTTCTCCATCAAATCCGTCATTCGTGCCACAATGATACGAGAAATAATTTTGTAGATCACATTGCAGCACGAAATCGGGCGGAAGTCCCTAACAGTGGGATCGTGCTTTCCTTTCGGGATTAGTGTAATAAACGTGGCGTTCATCTGACGCAAAAGCTGCCCGGAGTGGAAGAACTCCTGGACAGCCTTCACCACGTCCGCTAGTGCCTCCCACCCTATGAGTGAGAGAAGGGGGCGGGGATCGGCCCGAGCGGCCCACGGCTTCAGCATCTTCCTCTTCCTCCATTTCGGAAGCCCATGTCTTCCTAGTATTCACTCGCGCAGCTGTTTGCCCTCACGTCTGTTGATCCTCTAATCATCCGGATCAAGGTCGTCTAGGATTTGGTATCGTCCTGTCACGACCTTCTGTGCCTGTTCTTGGGACAGAGCAGGACCCGCGGCGGCCCTTCTTTTCTTCCTCGGCCGTGTGTTCCGAGCCCCAACGTGCTGGAAACCCTCTTCGTCAACTGTTTCATCAGCACGCGTGGCCTCCAGAGGTTGTTCCATTCCTTTCTCCCCCTTATCACCCCTGGCAAGTTCGTCACAATCACTCACAAGATGGCTAAACTTCCTGCACTTAGTACAATACGCCGGGAGGTATTCGTACAAGACAGTTTGAGTGAAGTTGGCCCCTCGGTAGTTGAATGTGACCTCCTTCGGGAGTTCCTGTGAGACATCAATATCAACTCGCACACACACAAACGATACCTTATCCGCCTTAATGGAGGTATCATCCACCATGGTTGGTCTCCGACCAATGAGGCCACCTTGCTGATGTGATTCTTCGACCACAGCTCCAGAGGGAACGAACGCAGCCGAATCCAGACCGGGACATGGGAGATTTCGCGGTCATCAAACTGAAAGGCACGTGGCAGCCTTTCAAGCATAAGATAGCGCTCCCAAATGGAGTGGGGAGCACCATCCAGCACTTTGCGCACATCCTCCTCCGTGCAGAGCCGGAATATGATCCATCCCGACTGATGCATGACGATGGTATACTTGATGCCCCACGCCCGGCAGATGGCATGGAGGGCCTGCATACCCGGAAACCTTCCCGAGAAATACCCCACCAACGCGTATTTCCAAACGTCTGAGTCATCCTTCGGATCAAGATAGGCCACTCTGTCGCATGGTGCAATGTATTCGAGCTTCCTATCTGGATCTATGTTGCTTTTGTTGACGAAATTGGTGTAATCGACCAGTTCCTTGGGAGCGGAACCAGCACCCGATTGCTGGCGCCCGCTCTCGGCGCAGTCTGCCGAGATGGAGAACTGGACACACGCGCTGGGGTACGCTGGCGAGTGTCACCCTGCGCCTGCCGAGTAATCTCGGCACTGCCTATAGTCTCGGTGATCTGTCGAGGGCCCTTCTCCGTCGCCTGGCTCTGCCGAGGCTTGGTCCGATTCCTCTGTCCGGCGGCTCTTGGATGGTAATGCCAGTGCCTCTCATAGTGCCTCCCGCCCTATGAGTGAGTGAAGGGGGCGGGGATCGGCCCGAGCGACCCAGGCCTCAGCATCTTCCTCCTCCTCTATTTCGGAAGCCCATGTCTTCATAGTATTCAATCGCGTGGGCTGTTTGCCCTCACGTCTATTTATCCTCCAATCATCTGGATCAAGGTCGTTTAGGATTTGGTATCGTCCTGTCACGACCTTGTGTGCCTGTTCTTGGCTCAGAGGAGGACCTGCGGCGGCCCTTCTCTTTCCGTTGCGGTTTCTCTTCTTTCTCGGCCGTGTGTTCCGAGCCCCCACATGCTGAAAACCATCTTCGTCAATTGTTTCGTCGACACGCGTGGCCTCTGGAGGCTGTTCCATTCCCTTCTCCCCCTTATTACCCCTGGCAACTTCGTCATAGTTACTAACAAGGTGGCCAAACTTCTTGCACTTAGTACAATACGCCGGGAGGTGTTCGTACAAGACGGTTTGAGTGAAGTTGCCCCCTCGGTAGTTGAATGTGACCTCCTTCAGGAGTTCCTGCGAGACATCAATATCAACTCGCACACGTACAAATGATACCTTATCTGCCGTAGCGGAGGTATCATCTACCATAATAGGTCTTCCGATCAATGAGGCCACCTTGCTGATATAATTCTTCGACCACAGCTCCAGAGGGAACGAAGGCAGACAAATCCAGACCGGGACATGGGAGATTTCCCGGTCATCAAACTGAAAGGCGCGTGGCAGCCTTTCGAGCATAAGATAGCGCTCCCAAATGGAATGGGTAGCACCATCCAACACTTTGCGCACTTCCTCCTCTGAGCAGAGCCGGAATATGATCCATCCCGATTGGTGCATGACTATGGTATACTTGACGCCCCACGCCCGGTAGATGGCATGGAGGGCCTGCATACTCGAAAACCT
Source organism: Pogostemon cablin (assembly GCA_023678885.1). Taxonomy (NCBI): domain Eukaryota; kingdom Viridiplantae; phylum Streptophyta; class Magnoliopsida; order Lamiales; family Lamiaceae; genus Pogostemon; species Pogostemon cablin. Next base: position 97,673 of record CM042954.1, on the reverse strand, counting down.
TCCCGAGAAATACCCCACCAACGTGTATTTCCCATCGTCTGAGTCATCCTTCGGATCCAGATAGGCCACCCCATCGCATGGTGCGATGTATTCAAGTTTCCTATTTGGATCAATGTTGTTTTTGTTGACGAATTTGGAGTATTCAACCGGTTCTTTGGGAACGGATTCAGCACCTGATCCGCCCTGGCCGCCTGGCTGTCGAGGTCCTGACTCCTCGCCAGCGCGCTGTCCTGCGCCGCTTGGGTCTGGTCTACCGCTGGCACCCGCTCTCGGCTCAGCATGCCGAGACCCTTCCTCCGTCGTCTGGCCCTGCCGAGGCATGCCGTCAATCTGCCGAGGAATGCCTCCAGTCTACCGAGGCGAGCCTCCCGACTACCGAGAGACCTCGGCACTGCCTGTTGTCTCGGCGACCTGCCAAGACACATCCTCCACCGCCTGTCCCTGCCGAGGTGTGCCTTCAATCTGCCGAGGCGTGCCACCCACTTGTCGAGAGGGAGAGGCAGGGGGTGGCCACATCCAGCCGGCGCCGGGTGCCTGGGGTGGTGCTGCGCCGCCTTTCCGCCGAAGGTTTACGTTTGACGGTAGGGTTGTGCTCGATGGGCGCCACCGGTGTAGTGTCATTTGCGGCCAATTCGACGAGGCCTTGTGTGGGGCTGTCGGAGCCTTGGGAGTTCAGCGTGTCAGCTACGACGATGGCCAAGGACCCGACGATGAAATCAACCTCCATCTCTGTTCGATCCGCAGCGATTGAGCGCGCCAAGGCTGTGCCGTCATCCAACTACGGATTCTCCACAAGAACAACCTCCTTCAGGATTTTCTTCCTTTCAATTTCTTCTCCCTATCCTTAACCGATTTGAACGTTTCCTCACTCATACGTATTTCTGGCGACGCCTTTGTGGGCGTCTTGCTTCTCGACTTCTTTCTCATGAGAGGATTGATCGAGGGGTATTACGTGAACGGGTGGGGTCACTCTACACCGCCGTGGGGAGCAGTGCAATCAAATTGGTCGTCGATAGCGAGGAGCGCCGTCGACGATGTGGTGTGATCGGGCTTTGGATCGATAGAGCCGCGGGCTTGAGGTGCCGGTGGCCGCGTAACAATCTGCACAATGATACTCCGTCGGGGGGAGGCCGCTTGTCGCCGGCAAGAGGGGCCGACAACGTTGGGGTGATCGGCCATCGCTGAACAAGGAGGCCACCGTGTACCGAGGCCGCGGGCAGGAGGCGCCGCCAGCCGCGTGATGACTTGCGGAAGAAGTTTGAGGGAGCGAATTTTTTGGAACTAGGGTTCCAAAAAATTTTGCACGCGCAATGACTCCTTCTCACCTGGGTTTCGCCTTGAATGATATGTTAATTATTCAAAAACGAGAGGCCGAAGCCAGTATCACAATTACATATAATTAAAACTCCAAAGACGGAGCAACCAAAGAAAGGAACGCCTATCTAGAAAGCAAATGCTTAAATCTAATTACATGCATAATAATGGAATTAGTCAAGCCATCAGTAGAAGGACGTGCACCCTCGAAGAGCGCTTTATTTCGAGCCTTCCAAATGAAGAAGACGCTTCCGTAGAGAGCAAGCATCCACCTCCTCCTCTCACGAACATGCACACGCCGGTCCTTGTTGAGCCACTTGAAGTCGGCCTTCAAAGTGGTAACCTGTCTCCTCCACTACACTTCATGTCTAACTCGGTTCCATACATACTTCGTGAACGGACACCCGAAGAAGAGATGGTCTCTCGATTCAGGAGCCCCCACGCCAGCACGCACTCAACCGGGCCTCATATTGTCTCCATCTGTCCATGGTGATGAGGCGGTTCCTCACCTCGATCCACATCCTGAATGAATGCTTCTGCGGAACCCATGGACTCTATAACTTCTTGTAGATAGGCTGTACCGGCATAGTATGTGAGACGAGCCAATACAGCTTATCCACTCGAAGTCTTCCCATCTCCGAGCACGAGGCAATAGTGGTAACGATGTCGCCACCAATTCATGCTCTGACCCTGTCCCTCGCTCTGAGTATATCCTTCCACACAATTGAGGCGCTGTAATTCACCTCAACATCCCAGCACGAAGAAGTCTGCAGACAAATAGCATTATTCCATTTGATCCATAGGGACTTCTTTTCCTGATGCACGTCCCACAGCACTCCACACAGGGCTGCATCGTTTAGGAGGTCGATTTCCCTAAGTCCCAGGCCACCCTGTTCCTTAGGGAGAGTGACCTCCTCCCAACGAACTGCACCCCGTGGAGTTCCCCAAAGGAATTTGCGTATCATCCTCTCGATTCTGTCCACAATTCCCTTGGGGATTTTCACCATAGCCGTCCAGAAGTTCAGCAGACCGTACAAAACCGATCGGATAAGTTCCAATCAGCCGGCGTACGACAGCAGATGCGTGGACCATCCCCTGATCAGATTAGCAACCTGCGTCATAAGCAGCTCAAACGCAGACTCCCTGAGCTTGCTTCCCTGTAGCGGTACTCCCAAATAACGCACAGGAAAGGTACCTTCCTAAAAAGGCAGCACCTCACGGATAGCCTGCTCTTCCTCCTCCGGAACCCCTGCCATGAACAAATGAGACTTGTCTGCGCTGACCTCCAGACCTGACATGCGAGCGAACCGATCGAGTGCCCTGACAAAAACCTCTGCCGAAGATAGGTTACCATAAGCAAAAATAATCAAGTCGTCTGCAAACGCCAGATGAGTAACTCCCACCTTCGCACAATGCTTAGAGTGGTACTTATAATTATCCGTCACGGTCATTCTCCTGAAGAGACGAGAGAAGTAATCCATGCACAGGACAAATAATAAGGACGATAGCGGATCACCCTAACGCAGGCCCCTCTTACCGTCGAAATATCCCTCAGGTGTGCCGTTGACAAGGATGGAGAATGAGGTGGTGGTGAAACATTCAATGATCCATCCTATTATGCGCTGAGGAAATTTCAACCCCGTAAGCACTCCACGCAAAAACCCCCACTCCACCGAATCATAAGCCTTTTTAATATCGACTTTGATGGCCATTCTCCTATACTGACGGTGCCTAGCCCACCAATAGTTCTTCACAATCTCCTGGGCGAGCATAACACAGTCCCTCATTCTTCAGTTTTTAACGAAACCAAAGTGATTCTTCGCCACCAAGTCCTCCATCAGATCCGTCATTCGCGTCACAATGATACGAGAAATAATTTTGTAGATCACATTGCAACACGAAATCGGGCGGAAGACCCTGACAGTAGGATCATGCTTGCCTTTAGGGATTAGTGTAATAAACGTGGCATTCATCTATCGCAGCAGCTGCCCGGAATGGAAGAACTCCTGGACAGCGGCCACGACGTCCGAACCAACCACATCCCACGCGTCTCTAAAGAAGGCTGCCGTATACCCATTAGGCCCGGGGGCCTTGTCTCCATTCATACTACACACAACCCTCTTCACCTCCTCATCCGCGGTGGATGCTTCAAGCTGCTGAGCCTGGTCATCACTCAACACGGCTCCCCATTCAAAGACAGAGTCATCAATCTCCTCACACTCCCCCACAGTACCCAACAAGTCCCTATAGAATGAAAGGAACTTTCCAACGACTTCCTCACGGGATGTAGTATGCCCAGATTCCGTACGTATGGAGGGGATGATATTTCTCGTACTATTGGACTTGATCTTCTTGTAGAAGAATTTGGTGGGTTTATCCTGACTGATCAAGTAATCGGCTCTGGCCATCTGAGAGAAGAAGAGATGTTCAGCATGGCACAAGAAATTGACCCTCTTGGCTGCCTCCTTAACTCTGTCCCATTTCTCAGCATTACCAGGATCAGCGTGGCTCTCCATCTGCAGACTGTCTAGCTCCGCCCTAGCTCTCTCTGCTTTTTCTGCTATATGTCCGAAATCTCTCTTGCCAAGCTGTCTCAGCTTCGGTTTGAGCAACTTCAGGCTACGACAGACACTGAACTGAGCCGTTCCCCATACCTGCGAATCCCAAACCTCCCGCACAGTGTCCAGGAAACCCTCGCTGGTCCCTGAACGATATGTTAATTATTCCAAAAACGATAGGCCGAAGCCAGTGTCACAAGTACATATAATAAAGACTCCACATGCGGAGCAACCAAAAGGAAAATACGCCTATCTAGAAAGCAAATGCTCGAATCTAATTACATGCAGAAGAATAGAATTAGTCAAGCTATCCAAAGAAGGTCGGGCACCCTGGAAGAGCGCATCATTCCGAGCCTTCCAAATGAAGAAGACGCTTCCATAGAGAGCAAGCGTCCACCTCCTCCTCTCAAGAACATGCACACGCCGGTCCTTGCAGAGCCACTTAAGACCGGCTTTCAGCGTGGTAACCTGTCGCTTCCACTCCACTTCATCCCTGACCCGATTCCATACATGTCTCGTGAACGGACACCCAAAGAAGAGATGGTCTCTCGATTCGGGGGCCCCCACGCACAACACGCACTCGATCGGGCCCTCATGCTGTCTCCATCTGTCCATGGTAAGCAGCCTGTTCCTCACCGCGATCCACATCCTGAAGGAATGCTTCTGCGGTGCCCACGGACTCCATAACTTCTTGTAGACAGGCAGTACCGGCATAGAGTGCGAAACGAGCCAATACAACCTGCCCACTCGAAGTTTCCCCATCTCCGAGCACGAGTCCAAGGTAGTAACGATGTCACCACCAATCCGTGCTCTCACCCTATCCCTCGCACGGAGTATGTCCTTCCACACGATTGAGGCACTGTAGTTCACCTCAACATCCCAACACGAGGAAGACTGAAGATAAATGGCGTTAATCAACTTAACCCACAGCGACTTCTTCTCCTGATGCACATCCCACAACACACCACAGAGGGCCGCATCGTTCAGAAGGTCAATTCCCTTGAGTCCCAGGCCACCCTGTTCCTTAGGGAGAGTGACCTCCTCCCAACGAACTGCGCCCCTCGGAGTGCCCCAAAGGAAGGACCGAATCATCCTCTCAATCCTATCCACAATACCCTTGGGGATCTTCACCATAGACGTCCAGAAATTCATCAGCCCGTAGACTACCGATCTAATGAGTTCCAACCGGCCGGCATACGAAAGCAAATGCGTGGACCAACCCCTGATCATATTGGTCACCTGCGTGATGAGCGGCTCGAAGGCAGATTCTCGGAGCTTGCTTCCCTGTAGCGGTACTCCCAAATATCGGACAGGAAAGGTGCCTTCCTGAAAAGGCAGAATCTCACGAATAATCTGCTCCTCATCCTCCGGAACCCCAGCCATAAACAGATGAGACTTGTCTGCGCTAACCTCCAAACCTGACATTCGGGCAAATCGATCAAGTGCCTTGGCTACGACCTCTGCCGAAGATCGGTTACCATAGGCAAATATGATCAAGTCATCTGCAAACGCCAGATGAGTGACTCCCAACTTCGCACAGTGCCTAGAGTGGTACTTATATTTGTCGTCACAGTCATTCTCCTGAAGAGACGGGAGAAGTAATCCATGCACAGCACAAATAATAAGGACGACAGCGGATCACCCTGACGTAGGCCTCTCTTACCATCGAAATAACCCTCAGGTGAGCCGTTGACAAGGATGGAGAATGAGGTGGTGGTGACACATTCCATGATCCAACCTATCATACGCTGAGGGAACTTCAACCCCGTAAGCACTCCACGCAGAAACTCCCAGTCCACCGAATCATAAGCCTTCTTGATATCAACTTTGATGGCCATTCTCCTATACTGACGATGCCTAGCCCACCCATAGTTCTTAACAATCTCTTGGGCGAGCATCACGCAATCTCTCATCTTCCGGTTCTTCACAAAGCCAAAGTGATTTTCCGCCACCAAGTCCTCCATCAAATCCGTCATTCGTGCCACAATGATACGAGAAATAATTTTGTAGATCACATTGCAGCACGAAATCAGGCGGAAGTCCCTAACAGTGGGATCGTGCTTTCCTTTCGGGATTAGTGTAATAAACGTGGCGTTCATCTGACGCAAAAGCTGCCCGGAGTGGAAGAACTCCTGGACAGCCTTCACCATGTCCGAACCAACCACGTCCCACGCATCCCTGAAGAAAGCCGCCGTGTACCCATCCGGCCCAGGTGCTTTGTCTCCATTCATACTCCACACAATCCTCTTCACTTCGTCATCCATGACAGGCGCCTCAAGCTGCTGAGCCTGCTCATTACTAAGCACTGCTCCCCACTCAAACACACTGTCATCTATGCTCTCGCACTCCCCCGCAGTGCCCAACAAGTCTCTGTAGAATGAAAGGAATTCTCCAACGACTTCCTCACGGGAGGTAGTATGCCCGGATTCAGTGCGTATGGATGGAATGAAGTTCCTCACACTATTCGACTTGATCTTCTTGTAGAAGAATTTCGTGGGTTTATCCTGATTGATCAAGTAATCGGCTCTGGCCATCTGAGAGAAGAATAGATGCTCGGCGTGACACAAGAAGTCGACCCTCTTGGCTGCCTCCCGAACCCTGTCCCACTTCTCAATATTACCGGGATCAGCGTGGCTCTCCATCTGCAGACCGTCAAGCTCCGCTCTAGCTCGCTCTGCTTTTTCAGCTATATGACCGAAATCCCTCTTGCCAAGCTGTCTTAACTTTGGTTTGAGCAACTTTAGCCTTCGACAAACACTGAACTGAGCCGTACCCCACACCTGCGAGTCCCAAACCTCACGAACGGAATCCAGGAAGCCCTCGCTGGTTTTCCACATGTTCGCGTACCTGAATGGTCTCCCCTTCGAGTGCTCAGGATGGAACATGGAAACTAGAACGGGGCAGTGATCCGAAGTGGCCCCCATGGGCAGAAACTCCGACTCCACTACACCTGAGGCGGCATCCCAGTTCGAGTTCACCAAAACTCGGTCTATGCGACTCCATACTCTGCCATTCGTCCAGGTGAAGAAACACCCCTTGGACTTTGCATCATCCAAACCCCTATCAACACAGAACTCCTCGAAATCCACCCTATACCAATTCCGCTGAGACGGAACAATTTCAGATCTCTCTTCCGGTTTCCTCACACAGTTAAAGTCTCCAAGGATCATCCAGGGAGAGTTAACTGCTGGGACAAGCGAGGAGAGATGAGTCCATAGCCTGCGCCTATCAACAACGCCATTACGGGCGTAGACAACACTGATGAGGAACTCCTGTTGTGAAATCAGACAGCGCACCAAACCAGAAATACATTGCTCGTGGAGCACAACATTACTAAAAGCAATCAGGGTGGGATCCCACACAATCACAATTCGACCACCCTCAACAATATCCATATTATGCACACAATTCCAACTCGGAACAATTCTACCAACAACGTCTAAAACATTACTAACAGATAATTTAGTTTCGAGGAAGCCAGCTAAGCATATTTTATTCTTGCGAACTAACCTGCGGGCTGCTCGCTGCGCACGAGGGGCTGCAAGCCCTCGTACGTTCCATGCTAGGCACTTCATTGACGAACAGTGGGGGAAGAACCCCCGCCTCGGTCTTGTCGGATTCCTCTGTCCGGCGGCTCCTGAATGGATATGCTGGTGCCTCTCCTCACCCCTCCCGCCCTATGAGTGGATGAGGGGGGCGGAGAACGACCCGAGCGGCCTACGGCCTCGGCATCGTCTTCCTCTTCCGTATCAGAAGCCCATGTCTTCCTAGTGTTCAATCTCACGAGCTGTTTACCTTCCC
>CM042954.1:77500-80000 GCA_023678885.1 Pogostemon cablin | reverse complement strand
TTTTCCCTCTCGCCTGTTGATTCTCCAATCATCAGGGTCAAGTTCATCAAGAATTTGGTATCTCCCCGTTACAACCTTCATCGCCTGTTCTTGGGACAGAGGATGACCCGCAACCCTTTTCTTTCCATTGAGGTACCTCTTCTTCCTCGGCCTTGTGTTCCGAGTCCCCACATGCTGGAATCCCTCATCGTCCACTGTTTCATCCGCACGTGGGACTTCCGGAGGGTGTTCCATTCCTTTCTTCCCCTTATCACCTCTAGCAGTATTATCACAATCGGTCACCAGGTGGCCAAACTTCCTGCACTTAGTACAATACGCTGGAAGACGTTCGTACAAGACAGTCTGGGTGAAGTTGGCTCTTCGATAGTTGAATGTGACTTCCTTTGGGAGCTCCTGGAGACGTCAATGTCTACTCGCACACATATAAATGAGACCTTATTCGCCTTAGCAGAGGTATCGTCCACCATAATAGGCCTAGCAATCAGTGAGGCCACCTTGTTGATATGATTCTTCGACCACAGTTCCAGAGGGAACGAAGGCAGTCGAATCCAGACCGGGACATGGGAGATTTCCCGATCATCGAACTGAAAGGCCCGAGGCAGCCTTTCTAACATAAGGTAACGCTTCCAGATAGAGTGGGGAGCACCATCCAAAACCTTGCGCACATCTTCTTCCGAACAAAGTTTGAAGATGATCCATCCCGATTGATGCATAACTAGGGTATACTTGACGCCCCACGTCCGGCAGATGGCGTGGAGGGCCTGCATACCCGGGAACCTTCCAGAGAAATACCCTACCAGTGTGTACTTCCAATCATCTGAATCATCCTTCGGGTCAAGGTAAGCTATTCCATCACTAGGAGCTATGTACTCAAGCCTCCTCCCCCGGTCAATATTGCTTTTGTTAACGAATTGAGTGTAATCGACCGGTTCCTTGGGAGCAGAACCAGCGCCCGATTCGCCCTGCCGCGCGCGCTGGCCGCGCTGATCGCCTGGTTTCCGAGGACTAGATGGCTCGGTCGCTCGATGCTTAGTTCCCCTTGGGTCTCGCCCAGCGTTGACGCCCGATGTCTGCTCGCTCGAGCGCTGCCCTGCGCCACCTGGGCCACGCCCAGCGCTGGCGCCCGCCCCCGACGCAGACTGCCGAGGAGATCTTCCTTTCTGCCGAGGCGACGCACTTGCATCCCGCGAAGTCTCGGCACTCCCTGTTGTCTCGGATGTCTGTCGAGGGCTAGTCTCCAGCGCCTGTACTTGCCGAGGGGTGTCGCCCGTCAGTCGAGACTCCCCATCCGCCTGCCGAGAGGGAGAGGCAGGGGGGTGGCCGCTTCAAGCCGACGTCTTGTGCCCGGAGTGGAATTGCATCTTATCTCCGCCGAGGGTTTACGCTTGACGTTGGGGTTGCGCACGATAGGCGCCTCCGGTGTAGTTTCCTCCATTGGCGAGTCGACAAGCCCATGCGTGGGGCTGCTTGCACCGTGAGAGTTCGGCGTGTCAGCCACAATGATCCTCAGCGATGGATCGCGCCAAGGCAGCGCCGTCATCAATCTGCGGATTCTCCACAAGTACAGCCTCCTTTAGGGTTTTCTTCCTCTCAATCTCCTTCGCCCGATCCTTAAGCGATTTAAACGTTTCCTCGCTCACACGTATTTCCGGCAACGCCTTTGTAGGCGTCTTGCTTCTCGACTTCTTCCCCATGAGAGAATCGATCGAGAGGGATTACATGAACGAAAGAGGTCACTCTACACCACCGTGGGGAGCGGTGCGATCAAACCGGTTGCCAATGGCGAGGAGCGCCACCGACGTTGAAAGGGAATCGGGTGCGATGATGAACAAACAGGCCGTGGGCAGAAATCGCCAGCCGCCGCAAATACAAACAGCGTAAAAACAAAACCCTAGCGTGGGGAGTGATCAAATACCTGTTTGCCATCGACGGGAAGCGCCGGCTGTTTTGGGAATGATCAGTCGATGCTTGGACAGGAATATCCGCCGTGTGCCGTGGCCGTGGATGGAGCGCCGGGTCCGCCGATCATTGAAGATGATCGAAGCCCACGATCAAGGCAGCGGCAGCCGCGAGGACAATCTGTACAACAACGAATATCCACCGTGGTGATAGACCAGTCAACCGTTTATCGCCGGCAAGAGGCGCCGGCAACTTTGGGATGAACGGCCGTTGCTGGGAGGTGGTTGTTGCCGTGTACCGAAGCCGCGGGCAGGAGGAGCCGCGGGCTGCAAGGTGACTTGCAGATAAATAGCATTAATCCATTTGATCCATAGGGACTTCTTCTCTTGATGCACGTCCCACAGCACTCCACACAGGGCTGCATCGTTCAGGAGATCGATTCCCCGATGTGGGCATCACCCGGCGTGCCCCGGCACCCGACGTGGGCGTCACCCAACGTGCCCGAACACCAAACCTGAGCATCCCCCAGCATGCCCCGGCACCCGACGTGGGTGTCTCCCAGCATTCCCCAGCACCCGACGTGGGCGTCATCTGGCGTGCC
>CM042954.1:70000-72500 GCA_023678885.1 Pogostemon cablin | reverse complement strand
TATCGGGAGAACGCGCAAGTACAAAGTCATGGGCAATCTCAGGCACCACCCGTGGGCAATCCTGGCAACGGGCATGGGCAACTGTGGCCATGGCATGGGCAAGCGTGTCCTTGGCACGGGCAAGCAGTGGCTCGTGCATGGGCAATCCTAGGCAACGGGCGTGTAGGCAAGCCGAGGCCATGGCATGGGCAAGCGTGTGCATGGAAAACCCCCGTGGGCAATCGTGCACAGCGGGCGTGGGCAATCAGCCCTTGGGCTATCCCGTGTGCAAACCTAGGGAATGGGAGTGGGCAACCCCCATGGGCAATCCTAGCAAACGGGAGTGGGCAAGCGTGGCCACGGGCGTGGGCATACGTGGGCAACCTCCGTGGCCAACGGGAGTTGGGCATGGGCCATGGCATGGGCAAGCCTAGGCAACGGCCGTGGACATGGGCCGTGCAAGCATTGCCTGTGCATGGGCAACCGTGGCAACGGGCGTGGGCATACGTGGGCATCCCCCGTGGGCAACCGTGGGCAACGGGAGTTGGGCATGGGCCATGGCATGAGCAATCCAAGGCAACAGCCGTGGGCATGGGCCATGCAAGCATTGCCTGTGCATGGGCAACCCGTGGCAACGGGCGTGGGCATACGTTGGCGTCCCCCGTGCGTAACGGGAGTTGGGCATGGGGCATGGCATGGGCAAGCCATGGCAACGGCCGTAGGCATGGGCCGTGCAAGCATGGCCTGTGCATGGGCAACCTGTTTCAACGGGCGTGGGCATACGTGGGCAACTGTGAGCAACGGGAGTTGGGCATGGGCCATGGCATGGGCAAGCCAAGGCAATGGCCGTGGGCAAGCCAAGGCAATGGCCGTGGGCAAGCCGTGGCATGGGCCGTGCAAGCATTGCCTGTGCATGGGCAACCTGTGACAACGGGCGTGGGCATACGTGGCCGACTCCCGTGGGCAACCGTAGGCAATGGGAGTTGGGCATGGGCCATGGCATGGGCAAGCCAAGGCAACGGCCGTGGGCATGGGCCGTGCAAGCATGGCCTGTGCATGGGCAGCCCGTGGCAACGGGCGTGGTTATACGTGGGCGACCCCCGTGGGCAACCGTGGGCAACGAGAGTTGGGCATGGGCCATGGCATGGGCAAGCCAAGGCAACGGCCGTGGGCATAGGCGGTATAAGCATGGCCTGTGCATGGGCAACCCGCGGCAATATGCGAGGGCATACATTGGCAACCGTGGGCAACGGGAGTTGGGCATGGGCCATGGCATGGGCAAGCTAAGGCGCCAGCAATGGGCATGGGCCGTGCAAGCATTGCCTGTGCATGGGCAACCCGTGGCAACGGGCGTGGGCATACATGGGAAACCGTGGGCAACGGAAGTTGGGCATGGGTCATGGCATGGGCAAGCCAAGGCAACGGCCGTGGGCATGGGCAGTGCAAGCATTGCCTGTGCATGGGCAACCCATGGCAATGTGCGTGGGCATACGTGGGCAACCGTGGGCAACGGGAGTTGGGCAAGGCCATGGCTTGGGCAAGCCAAAGCACCTGCCGTGGGCAAGCCGTGGGCATGAGCCGTGCAAGCATTGCCTGTGCATGGGCAACCCGTGGCAACGGGCGTGGGCATACGTGGGTGACCCCCGTGGGCAACGGGAGTTGGGCATGGGCAAGTCAAGGCAACGGCCATGAGCATGGGCCATGGGCATGGCCTGTGCATGGGCAACCCGTGGCAACGGGAGTGGGCATACTTGGGCGACCCCCGTGGGCAACGGGAGTTGGGCATTGGCCATGGCATGGGCAACCTAAGGCATTGGCCGTGGGCATGGGCCGAGCAAGCATTGCCTGTATATGGGCAACCCGTGGCAACAGGCGTGGGCATACGTGGGCGTCCCTCGTGGGCAACCATGGGCAATGGGAGTTGGGCATGGGCCATGGCATGGGCAATCCAAGGCAACGGCTGTGGGCAAGCCGTGGACATGGGCCGTGCAAGCATTGCCTGTGCATCGTGGCAATGGGCGTGGGCATACGTGGGCAACCTCCGTGGGCAACGGGAGTTGGGCATGGGCCATGGCATTGGCAAGGCAACGGCCGTGCAAGCATTGACTGTGCATGGGCTACCCGTGGCAACGGTCGTGGGCATACGTGGGCGTCCCCCGTGGGCAACGGGAGTTGGGCATGGGCCATGGCTTGGGCAAGCCAAGGCAACGGCCGTAGGCATGGGCCGTTCAAGCATTGTCTGTCCATGGCAACCCATGGCAACGGGCATGGGCATACATGGGCGACCCCCGTGGGCAACCGTGGGCAACGGGAGTTGGGCATGGGCCATGGCATGGGCAAGCTAAGGCACCGGCCGTGGGCATGGGCCATGCAAGCATTGCCTGTGCATGGGCAACCCGTGGCAACGGGCGTGGGCATACGTGGGCGACCGTGGGCAACCGTGGGCAACGGGAGTTGGGCATGGGCCATGGCATGGGTAAGCCAAGGCAACGGCCATGGGCATGGGCCATGCAAGCATGGC
>CM042954.1:55000-62500 GCA_023678885.1 Pogostemon cablin | reverse complement strand
TTTCATTAATATGTACACTGAGTGAGAAATAGTTATTGTGAGACGAAATGTTGGATTTTATATTATGAATCACGAGTGGGAATACATGCTTCGTATAAGGGTCGGGGTGACCGGCTTATCACCTCACTGAGCTAGTGGTTTTGCTCACCCCCCATCATTCTTTCCTTTTCAGGCTGTTGATATCGTTTTGGTTGGAGGTTTTCCTATCGTTTGCTCGTCATCCAATCAGTGTTTTGGGTACTTTCTCTTTTATGTAAATTGACGAATTCAGTAAGGGTCGGGGCGTGACAGTTCACCCACCAATAGGGAACGTGAGCTGGGTTTAGACCGTCGTGAGACAGGTTAGTTTTACCTTACTGATGATGGTGTCGCAATAGTAATTCAACCTAGTACGAGAGGAACCGTTGATTCGCACAATTGGTCATCGCACTTGGTTGAAAAGCCAGTGGCGCGAAGCTACCGTGCGCTGGATTATGACTGAACGCCTCTAAGTCAAAATTCGAGCTAGACGCGACGCATGCGCCCGTCGTCCGCTCCCGACCAGCAGTAGGGGCTCCCAGGCCCCCAAGGGCACGTGTCGTTGGCCAAGCCCCCGCGGCGGATGAGCCATGTGGGCCACCTCAAAGTACAATTCCAATCGAGCGGTGGGTAGAATCCTTTGGAGACGACTTAAATACGCGACCGTGGCAACGGGCGTGGGCATACATGGGCAACCGTGGGCAATGGGAGTTGGGCATGGGTCACGGCATGGGCAAGCCAAGGCTACGGCCGTGCAAGCATGTCCTGTGCATGGGCAACACGTGGCAACGGGCGTGGGCATACGTGGGCGACGGGAGTTGGGCATGGGCCACAGCATGGGCAAGCCAAGGCAACGGCCGTGGGCATGGGCCGTGCAATCATGGCCTGTGAATGGGCAACCCATGGCAACGGGCGTGGGCAACCGTAGGCAACGGGAGTTGGGCATGGGCCACGGCATGGGCAAGCCAAGGCAACGGCCGTGGGTAAGCCGTGGGCAAGGGCCGTGCAAGCATGGCCTGTGAATGGGCAACCGGTGGCAACAGGCGTGGGCATACGTAGGCGACCCCCGTGAGCAACGGGAGTTGGGCATGGGCCACGGCATGGGCAAGCCAAGGCAACGGCCGTGGGCAAGCCATGGGCAAGGGTCGTGCAAGCATGGCCTGTGCATGGGCAACCCGTGGCAACGGGCGTGGGCATACGTGGGCAACCGTGGGCAACGGGAGTTGGGCATGGGCCACGGCATGGGCAAGCCAAGGCAACGGCCGTAGGCAAGCCGTGGGCAAGGGCCGTGCAAGCATTGCCTGTGCATGGGCAACCCGTGGCAACGGGAGTTGGGCATGGGCAAGCCAAGGCAACGGCCGTGGGTAAGGGCCGTGCAAGAATGGCCTGTGCATGGGCAACCCGTGGCAACGGGCGTGGGCAACCGCGGGCAACCGGAGTTGGGCATGGGCCACGGCATGGGCAAGCCAAGGCAACGGCCGTGGGCAAGCCGTGGGCGTGGGCCGTGCAAGCATGGCCTGTGCATGGGCAACCCGTGGCAACGGGCGTGGGCAAGCCGTGGGCAATCCAAGGCAACGGCCGTGGGCAAGCCTTGGGCGTGGGCCGTGCAAGAATGGCCTGTACATGGGCAACCCGTGGCAACGGGCGTGGGCATACGTGGGCAACGAGAGTTGGGCATGGGCCACGGCATGGGCAAGCCAAGGCAACGGCCGAGGGCAAGGCCGTGCAAGCATGGCCTGTGCATGGGCACCCGACGTGGGAATCCCCCGGCGTGCCTTGGCACCCGACGTGGGAGTCCCCAGGCGTGCCCCGGCACCCGACGTGGGCGTCCCTCGGCGTGCCTCAACACCCGACGTGAGCGTCCCCCAGCGCCCGACGTGGGCGTCACTCGGCGTGCCTTGACACCCGACGTGGGCGTCCCCGGCACCCGACGTGGGCGTTCCCCGGCCTGTCCCGCACCGACGTGGGCATCCCCCGGCACCCGACGTGGGCATCCCTCGGCGTGCCCCGGCACCCGACGTGAGCATCCCCCGGCACCCGACGTGGGCGTGCCTAGGCACCCGACGTGGGCGTCCCTCGGTGTGTCCCGCAACCGACGTGGCCGTCCCTCGACACCCGACGTGAGCGTCCCTCGGCGTGCCTCGGCACCCGACGTGGGCGTCCCTCGGCGTGCCTCGGCACCAGACGTGGGCGTCCCCCGGCACCTGACGTGAGCTTCCCTCGGCGTGCCTCGGCACCCGACGTGGTTGTCCATCGGCACCCGACGTGGGCGTCCCCCGGCGTGCCTCGGCACCCGACGTGGGCGTCCCTCGGCGTGACTCGGCACCAGACGTGGGCGTTCCCCGGCACCCGACGTGGCGTCCCCCGGCGTGCCTCGGCACCCGACGTGGGCGTCCCCCGGCACCCGACTTGGGCGTCCCTAGGCGTGCCTCGGCTCCCGACGTGGGTGTCCCCCGGCACCCGACATGGGCGTCCCCCGGCGTGCCCCGGCACCCGACATGGGCGACCCCCGGCACCCGACGTGGGCGTCCCTCGGCGTGTCCCGCACCCGACGTGGGCATCCCCCGGCGTGCCTCGGCAACCGACGTGGGCGTACCCCGGCACCCGACGTGGGCGTCCCTCGGCGTGCCTCGGCACCCGACGTGGGCGTCCCTCGACGTGCCTTGCCACCCGACGTGCCTATCACCCGACGTGGCGTCCCCCGGCGTGCCTCGGCACCCGACGTGGGCGTCCCCCGGCACCCGACGTGGGCGTCCTCCGGCGTGCCTCGGCACCCGACGTGGGCGTCCCCGGCACCCGCGTGGCATCCCCCGGCGTGCCTTGGCACCCGACGTGGGCGTGCCTCGACACCCGACGTGGGCGTCCCCCGGCACCCGACGTGGGCGTCCCCCGGCGTGCCCCGGCACCCGACGTGGGCGTCCCTCGGCGTGTATTGGCACCCGACGTGGGCGTCCTCCGGCGTGCCGCGGCACCCGACGTGCCCTGGCACCAGACGTGGGCAAGGGCCGTGCAAGCATAGCCTGTGCATGGGCAACCCGTGTGCAACGGGCGTGGGCATACGTGGGCGACCGCCGTGGGCAAACGTGGGCAACGGGAGTTGCGCATGGGCACCCGACGTGGGCGTCCCCCGGCGTGCCGCGGCACCTGACGTGGGCGTCCCCCGACGTGCCCCGGCACCAGACGTGGGCAAGGGCCGTGCAAGCATGGCCTTTGCATGGGAAACCCGTGGGCAACGGGCGTGGGCATACGTGGGCGACCGCCGTGGGCAAACGTGGGCAATGGGAGTTGGGCATGGGCAAGCCAAGGCAACGACCGTGGGCAAGCCGTGGGCGTGGGCCGTGCAAGCATGGCCTGTGCATGGACAACCCGTGGCAACGGGCGTGGGCAACCGTGGGCATGGGCCATGGCGTGGGCACGCCCTGGCACCCGCCTTGGGCAATCCTAGGCAACGGGCGTGGGCAACCCCCGTGGGCACCCCAGGCAACGGGCGTGGGCATTCCTAGGCAAGCATGAGCAACCCGACGAGGTTCTTCCTGGGCAATCCCCGGCACACGGCATGCGCAATCCGAGTCAACCATGGGCAGCCCGATGGGGTTCTTCCCAGGCAACCATGGGCAACCGTTGGCAGCCATGAGCAACCCGACGAGGCTCGGCACGGGCAATCCTAGGCAACCACTGTCTGCAATCCTGGGCATCAATGGGCAACCCGACGAGGTTCTTCCTAGGCAACCCCCCGCATGGGCAATCCGATGCAACGGGCGTGCGCGGGCAAACCACTAAAAATGAATTCGAATCTCAAAAGTGAAATCCGACTCAAAAAATAAATTCCTTGCTCGATTTTGATGGGTCGTGCAATCTCAACCGACCTCCATCTGTCGATATGTGGGCACGTTCGATGTCGCCCGGCATATTGAATGCGCTGAAATAAAAAAAATTATAAAAAAAAATTGGAATCTTGAAACTGAATTCCGACTTCAAAAATGAATTCTTTGAGTGATTTCGGTGGGGCGTGCAAAGTTTCGTGCCGAACGGACTTCTGGATCGACGGGAACCAAAAACTTGCCTCCAGGGAATTTCAATATCTACTGCTGTCACTTGAGTTTCGCACATGAATAATATGTTAATTATTCAAAAATGAGAGGCTGAAGCCAGTGTCACAAGTACATAATAAAGACTCCACAAGCGGAGCAACCAAAGAAAAATACGCCTATCTAGAAAGCAAGTGCTCGAATCTAATTACATGCATAAGAATAGTATTAGTCAAGTTATCCAAAAAAGGTCGGGCACCCTGGAAGAGCGCGTCATTCCGAGCCTTCCAAATGAGGAAAACGCTTCCGTAAAGGGCAAGCGTCCACCTCCTCCTCTCACGAACATGCACACGCCGGTCCTTGCTGAGCCACTTTAGACCAGCTTTCAGCGTGGTGATCTGTCGCTTCCACTCCACTTCATGTCTAACTCGGTTCCACACGTGCTTCGTGAACGGACACCCGAAGAAGAGATGGTCTCTCGATTCAGGAGCTCCCACGCACAGCACGCACTCGACCGGGCCCTCATATTGTCTCCATCTGTCCATGGTGAGCAGACGATTCCTCACCGCGATCCACATCCTGAACGAATGCTTCTGCGGAACCCATGGACTCCATAACTTCTTGTAGATATGCTGTACCGGCATAGAGTGTGAAATGAGCCAATACAGCCTACCTACTCGAAGTTTTCCCATCTCCGAGCATGAGGCAAAAGTGGTAACAATGTCGCCACCAATCCGTGCTCTGACCATATCCCTCGCACGGAGTATATCCTTCCACACAATTGAGGCGCTGTAATTCACCTCAACATCCCAGCAAGAAGAAGACTGCAGTAAATAGCATTAATCCATTTGATCCAAAGTGATTTCTTCTTCTGATGCACGTCCCACAGTACTCCAACAGGGCTGCATCGTTCAGCAGATCTATTCCCCTAAGTCCCAGGCCACCCTGTTCCTTAGGGAGAGTGACCTCCTCCCAACGAACTGCACCCCGTGGTGTTCCCCAAAGGAATTTCCGTATCATCCTCTCGATTCTATCCACAATTCCCTTGGGGATTTTAACCATTGCCGCCCAGAAATTCAGCAGGCCGTACACGACCGATCGGATGAGTTCCAATCGGCCGGCTACGACAGCAGGTGCGTGGACCATCCCCTGATCAGGTTAGTGACCTGCGTGATGAGTGGCTCAAATGCAGACTCCCTGAGCTTGCTCCCTGCAACGGTACTCCCAAATATCGTACAGGGAAGGTGCCTTCCTGAAAAGGCAGAACCTCTCGGATAGCCTGCTCCTCATTCTCCAGAACTCCAGCCATGAACAGATGAGACTTATCAGCACTAACCTCCAAACCTAACATACGAGCAAACTGATCAAGTGCCCTGGCTACAACCTCTGCTGAAGATCGGTTTCCATAGGCAAATATAATCAAATCGTCCACAAACGCCAGATGAGTGACTCCCACCTTCGCACAGTGTCTAGAGTGGTACTTATAATTGTCCGTCACGGTCATTCTCCTGAAGAGACGAGAGAAGTAATCCATGCACAGTACAAATAATAAGGACGACAGCGGATCACCCTGACGCAAGCCTCTCTTACCGTCGAAATATCCCTCAGGTGAGCCGTTGACAAGGATGGAGAATGAGGTGGTGGTGACACATTCCATGATCCATCCTATCATACGCTGAGGAAACTTCAACCCCGTAAGCACTCCACGCAGAAACTCCCAGTCTACCGAATCATAGGCCTTCTTGATATCAACTTTGATGGCCATTCTCCTATACTGACGGTGCTTAGCCCACCCATAGTTCTTCACGATCTCCTGGGCGAGCATCACACAGTCCCTCATTTTTTTATTCTTCACAAAACCAAAATGATTCTCTGCCACCAAGTCCTCCTTCAGGTCCGTCATTCGTGCCACAATGATACGGGATATAATTTTGTAGATCACATTGCAGCACGAAATCGGGCGGAAGTCCCTGACAGTGAGATCATGCTTTCCTTTCGGGATTAGTGTAATAAATGTGGCGTTCATCTGCCGCAAAAGCTGTCCGGAATGAAAGAACTCCTGGACAGCCTCCACAACGTCTGAACCAACCACGTCCCATGCATCCCTGAAGAAAGCCGCCGTGTACCCGTCTGGACCAGGGGCCTTATCTCCGTTCATACTCCACACGACCTCTTCACTTCGTCGCCCGTGACAGGCTCCTCAAGCTGCTGAGCCTGCTCCTCACTAAGCACTGCTCCCCACTCAAACACACTGTCATCAATGCCCTCACATTCCCCCGCAGTACCCAACAAGTCTCTATAGAATGAAAGGAATTCTCCGACGACTTCCTCACGGGAGGTACTATGCCCGGATTCCGTGCGTATGGAGGGGATGATATTCCTCACACTATTCGACTTGATCTTCTTGTAAAAGAATTTGGTGGGTTTATCTTGACTGATCAAGTAGTCGGCTCTGGCCATCTGAGAGAAGAAGAGATGCTCAGCATGGCACAAGAAGTCGACCCTCTTGGCTGCCTCCTTAACTCTGTCCCATTTCTCAGCATTACCAGGATCAGCGTGGCTCTCCATCTGCAGAAAGTCTAGCTCCACCCTAGCTCTCTCTGCTTTTTCTGCTATATGCCCAAAATCTCTCTTGCCAAGCTGTCGCAGCTTCGGTTTAAGCAACTTCAATCTACGACAGACACTGAACTGAGCTGTTCCCCATACCTGCGAATCCCAAACCTCACGCACAGTGTCCAGGAAACCTTCGCTGGTCTTCCACATGTTCGCATACCTGAACGGTCTCCCCTTCGAGTGCTCTGGATGAAAGATGGAAACCAAGACGGGGCAGTGATCCGAAGTGGCCCCCATGGGCAGAAACTCTGACTCCACTGAGGAAGCGTCCCAGTTCGAGTTCACCAAAACTCGGTCGATACGACTCCAAATTCTGCCATTCGTCCAGGTAAAGAAGCACCCTTTGGACTTTGCATCATCCAGACCCCTGTCAACGCAGAACTCTTCAAAGTCCACCCTGTACCAGTTACGCTGAGACGGAACAATATATAGGGGAGTGTGTGCTGTCAAGGGGCTGGCAGGGCACACATGGGCATACATGGGCACACATGGGCAATGGTTGTATAGCACCAAGGCAATGGGTAGGCAACGGCCGTGCCTTGATCGGGTCTCCGGCCGGGCACTTTTCCGGCGACATTCCAGTGGGGAATTTGAGCGTCCCCCGGCACCCGACGTGGGCGTCCCCCGGCGTGCCCCGGCACCCAACGTGGGCGTCCCTCGGCCTGTTCCGCACCCGACGTGGGCGTTCCCTGGCACCCGACGTTGGCGTCCGTCGTGTCCCGGCACCCGGTGTGGGTGTCCCCCGGCCTGCCTCGGCACCCGACGTGGGCGTCCCCCGGCGTGCCCCGGCACCCAACGTGGGCGTCCCTCGGCCTGTCCCGCACCCGACGTGGGCGTTCCC
>CM042954.1:40000-50000 GCA_023678885.1 Pogostemon cablin | reverse complement strand
TCATTTTGATGCTTCATTTCTCGTTACGATCAATATTTCCTTCGTTTTGATTCATATTTCCTTCATTTTGATGCTCATTTTCACATTACGATCAATATTTCTTTCATTTCGATGCACATTTCCTTCATTTTGATGCTCATTTTCTCAATACGATCAACATTTCCTTCGTTTTGATGAATATTTCCTTCATGTTAAGGCTCATTTTCTCCTTACGATCAACATTTCCTTCGTTTCGATGCATATTTCCTTCATTTTGATGCTCCTTTTCTTGTTACGATCAACATATCACACGTTTTGATGCAGATTTCCTTCTTTTTGATGCTTGTTTTCTCGTTATGATCAATATTTTCTTTGATGCTCCTTTGTTTCGTTGCATATTTATTTTGTTTTGAATCATATTTCCTTCATTTGATGCTCATTTTCTCGTTACGATCAATATTTCCTTGGTTTTGATGCATATTTCCTTCTTTTTGATGCTCGTTTTCTTGTTATGATCAATATTTCCTTTGTTTCGATGCATATTTCCTCCATTTTGATGCTCCTTTTCTCATTACATCAACATTTCCTTCGTTTCGATGCATATTTCCTTCATTTTGATGCCCCTTTTCTCCTTTCGATCAACATTTCCTTCGTTTTAACGGTGACGGGCTTGGACTGTCTCTCGACGGAGAGCTCAGTTCGAGGAGGATATTGACTACCCATGCGTCTTTTATGTGATAACATGTTGTTTGAACTAATTGTGTTATTCGTAAATGTGCACTAAGGTTTTTATTTTCATTAATATGTACACTGAGTGAGAATAGTTATTGTGGGACGAAATGTTGGATTTTATGTTATGAACCGCGAGTGGGAATACATGCTTCGTATAAGGGTCGGGGTGACCGGCTTATCACCTCACTGAGCTAGTGGTTTTGCTCACCCCATCATTCTTTCCTTTTCAGGCTGTTGATATCGTTTTGGTTGGAGGTTTTCCTATCGTTTGCTCGTCATCCAATCAGTGTTTTGGGTACTTTATCTTTTATGTAAATTGACGGATTCATTGGCGAGATTGTATAGTTTATATTTGGTGACCCCCTTGATGTTTCTTTTTGGTACTCTCGCGATGTTATATCGTTCATGTATATTTTCTTTAAACTAAGTTACACCGTTGAATTTTGTACCTTTGTAAATCCTTGTTGAGAAAATGAGCATTAAAATGAAGGAAATATTCATCGAAAGGAACGAAATGTCGATCGTAATGAGAAAAGGAGCATCAAAATGAAGGAAATATGCATCGAAACATAGGAAATTTGATCATAACAAGAAAACGAGCATCAAAAAGAAGAATATCTACATCAAAACGAATGAAATGTTGATCGTAACAAGAAAAGAAGCATCAAAATGAAGTAAATATGCATTGAAACGAAGAAAATGCTGATCGTAACGAGAAAAAGTGCATCAAAATGAAGGAAATGTGCATCGAAATGAAGGAAATATTGATCGTAATGTGAAAATGAACATCAATATGAAGGAAATATGAATCGAAAGGAAGGAAATGTTGATCGTAACGAGTAATGAAGCATCAAAATTAAGGAAATATTCATCGAAATGAAAGAAATGTTTTTCGTAATGAGAAAAGGAGCATCAAAATGAAGGAAATATGCATCGAAACAAAGGAAATATTGATCATAACGAGAAAACGACCATCAAAAAGAAGGAAATCTGCATCGAAACGAATGATATGTTGTTCGTAACAAGAAAAAGAGCATCAAAATGAAGGAAATATGCATCGAAACGAAGGAAATATTGATCGTAATGAGAAAATAAGCATTAAAATGAAGGAAATATTCATCTATACGAACGAAATGTCGATCGTAATGAGAAAAGGAGCATCAAAATGAAGGAAATATGCATCGAAACAAAGGAAATTTGATCATAACGAGTAAACGAGCATTAAATAGAAGGAAATTTACATCAAAACGAATGAAATGTTGATTGTAACAAGAAAAAGAGCATAAAAATGAAGTAAATATGCATTGAAACGAAGAAAATGCGGATCGTAATGAGAAAAAGTACATCAAAATGAAGAAAATGTGCATCGAAATGAAGGAAATATTGATCGTAATGTGAAAATGAGCATCATAATGAAGGAAATATGAATCAAAACGAAGGAAATGTTGATCGCAACAAGAAATGAAGCATCAAAATTAAGAAAATATTCATCGAAACGAAAGAAATATTTTTCGTAATGAAAAAAGGAGCATCAAAATGAAGGAAATATGCATCCAAACAAATGAAATGCTGATCGTAATGATAAAAAGTGCATAAAAATGAAAAAAATATGTATCGAAACAAAGGAATTGTTGATCGTAACAAGAAAAGGAGCATTAAAATGAAGGAAATATGCATCGAAACGAAGGAAATGTTGATCGTAATGAGAAAATGAGCATTAAAATGAAGGAAATATTCATCGAAACGAACGAAATGTCGATCGTAATGAGAAAAGGAGCATCAAAATGAAGGAAATATGCATCGAAACAAAGGAAATTTGATCATAACGAGTAAACGAGCATCAAAAAAATGAAATCTACATCAAAACGAATGAAATGTTGATCGTAACAAGAAAAGGAGCATCAAATTGAAGGGAATATGCATCGAAATGAAGGAAATATTGATCGTAACGAGAAAATGAGCATTAAAATTAATGAAGTATTCATCAAAACGAAGGAAATGTTGATCGTAATGAGAAAAGGAGCATCAAAATGAAGGAAATATGCATCGAAACAAAGAAAATATTGATCATAACAAGAAAACGAACATAAAAAAGAAGGGAATCTACATCAAAACAAATGCAATGTTGATCTTAACAAGAAAAGGAGCATCAAAATGAAGTAAATATGCATTGAAAAGAAGAAAATGCTGATCATAATGAGAAAAAGTGCATCAAAATGATGGAAATGTTCATCGAAACGAAGGAAATATTGATCGTAATGTGAAAATGAGCATCAAAATGAAGGAAATATGAATCGAAACGAAGGAAATGTTGATCGTAACGAGAAATGAAGCATCAAAATTAAGGAAATATTCATCGAAACGAAAGAAATGTTTTTCGTAATGAGAAAAGGAGCATCAAAATGTAGGAAATATGCATCGAAACAAAGGAAATATTGATCACAACGAGAAAACGACCATCAAAAAGAAGGAAATCTGCATCGAAACGAATGATATGTTGATCGTAACATGAAAATGAGCATCAAAATGAAGGAAATATGCATCGAAACGAAGGAAATGTTGATCGTAATGAGAAAATGAGCATTAAAATGATGGAAATATTCATCGAAACGAACGAAATGTCGATCATAATGAAAAAAAGAGCATCAAAATGAAGGAAATATGCATCGAAACAAAGGAAATTTGATCATAACGAGTAAATGAGCATAAAAAAGAAGGAAATCTACATCAAAACGAATGAAATGTTGATCGTAACAAGAAAAGGAGCATCAAAATGAATGTAAATATGTATCGAAACGAAGGAAATGTTGATCATAATGAGAAATAGAGCATTAAAATGAAGGAAATATTCATCGAAACGAAGGAAATATTGATCGTAATGAGAAAATGAGCATCAAAATGAAGGAAATATGAATCGAAACGAAGGAAATGTTGATGGTAACGAGAAATGGAACGAAGGAAATGTTGATCGTAACGAGAAATTGAGCATCAAAATGAAGGAAATATGCATCGAAATGAGGGTAATATTGATCGTAACGAGAAAATGAGAATCAAAACGAAGGAAATATGCATCGAAACGAATGAAATGTTGATCGTAACTAGAAAAGGAGCATCAAAATGAAGGAAGTATTCATCGAAACGAAGGAAATGTTGATCGTAATGAGAAAAAGAGCATCAAAATGAAGTAAATATGCATCGAAAAGAAGGAAATATTGATCGTAATGAGAAAACGAGAATAAAAAAGAAGTAAATCTGCATCGAAACGAATGAAATGTTGATCGTAACAAGAAAAGGAGCATCAAAATGAAGGAAATATGAATCGAAACGAAGGAAATGTTGATCATAATGAGAAATAGAGCATCAAAATGAAGGAAATATTCATCGAAATTAAAGAAATGTTGTTCGTAATGAGAAAAGGATCATCAAAATAATGGAAATATGCATCGAAACAAAGGAAATATTTATCATAACGAGAAAACGAGCATCAAAAAGAAGGAAATCTGCATCGAAACTAATGATATGTTGATCGTAACAAGAAAATGAGCATCAAAATGAAGGAAATATGCATCGAAACGAAGAAAATATTGATCGTAACGAGAAAATGAGCATTAAAATCAAGGAAACATTCATCGAAATGAACGAAATGTTGATCGTAATGAGAAAAGGGGCATCAAAATGAAGGAAACATCGAAACAAAGGAAATATTGATCATAACGATAAAACGAGCATCAAAAAGAAGGAAATTGCATCAAAACGAATGAAATATTATTCGTAACAAGAAAAGGAGCATCAAAATGAAGTAAATATGCATCGAAACGAAGGAAATGCTGATTGTAATGAGAAAAAGTGCATCAAAATGAAGGAAATATGCATCGAAACAAAGGAAATATAGATAGTAACGAGAAAATGAGCATCAAAATGAAGGAAATACGAATCGAAACGAAGGAAATGTTGGCTGTAACGAGAAATGGAGCATCAAAATGAAGGAAATATGCATCGAAACAAAGGAAATATTGATCATAACAGGAAAACGAGCATCAAAAAGAAGGAAATATGCATCAAAACGAATGAAATGTTGATCGTAACAAAAAAATAGCATCAAAATGAAGCAAATATGCATCGAAACGAAGGAAATGATGATCGTAATGAGAAAAAGTGCATCAAAATGAAGAAAATATGAATCGAAACCAAGGAAATATTGATCGTAACGAGAAATGGAGCATCAAAATTAAGGAAATATGCATCGAAATGAAGGTAATATTGATCGCAACGATAAAATGAGAATCAAGACGAAGGAAATATGCATAGAAACGAAGGTAATGTTGATCGTAAAGAGAAAATGATAATCAAAATGAAGGAAATATGTATCGAAACGAAGAAAATATTGATCGTAACGAGAAAACGAACATAAAAAAGGAAATCTGCATCAAAACGAATGAAATGTTGATCGTAACAAGAAAAGGAGCATCAAAATGAAGTAAATATGCATCAAAACGAAGGAAATATTGATCGTAACGAGAAAATGAGCATTAAAATGAAGGAAATATTCATCGAAACAAAGGAAATGTTGATCATAATGAGAAAAGGAGCATCAAAATGAAGGAAATATGCATCAAAACAAAGGAAATTTCGATCATAACGAGATAATGAGCATAAAAAGAAGGAAATCTGCATCGAGACGAATGAAAATATTGATCGTAACGAGAAATGGAGCATCAAAATGAAGTAAATATGCATCGAAACGAAGGAAATGTGGATCATAACGAGAAAAAATTACGTGTAGTAAAAAATATACAAGAGTAAGATATTTATTTGTACGTCAAATTAATTTGTGCTAATATGTACGTCATACCCAAAATCACCCTAAATTTCAATGAATATATTTAATTCTTAGATAGTAATGGCTCAAATTATTATTTAAATTACGTTTCTAAATATCTTAATAAAATGCATATGCTAATTAAAATTTTAATTTAAATGTAATTTTTTTTCTTTTTAATTAATAAGTGTAAATTGTTGATTGAGAAAAACAGGAAAGACGTGCTGAGTCCAAGTGGTGATGTGGTTCCAATAGGAGCATCAAAATGAAAGAAATATGCATCGAAACAAAGGAAATATTGATCATAACGAGAAAACGACCATCAAAAAATGAAATGTTGATCGTAACAAGAAAAGGAGCATCAAAATGAATGTAAATATGTATCGAAACGAAGGAAATGTTGATCATAATGAGAAATAGAGCATCAAAATGAAGGAAATATTCATCGAAACGAAGGAAATATTGATCGTAATGAGAAAATGAGCATCAAAATGAAGGAAATATGAATCGAAACGAAGGAAATGTTGAGCGTAACGAGAAATGGAGCATCAAAATGAAGGAAATATGCATCGAAATGAGGGTAATATTGATCGTAACGAGAAAATGAGAATCAAAACGAAGGAAATATGCATCGAAACGAATGAAATGTTGATCGTAACTAGAAAAGGAGCATCAAAATGAAGGAAGTATTCATCGAAACGAAGGAAATGTTGATCGTAATGAGAAAAAGAGCATCAAAATGAAGTAAATATGCATCGAAAAGAAGGAAATATTTATCGTAATGAGAAAACGAGAATAAAAAAGAAGTAAATCTGCATCGAAACGAATGAAATGTTGATCGTAACAAGAAAAGGAGCATCAAAATGAAGGAAATATGAATCGAAACGAAGGAAATGTTGATCATAATGAGAAATAGAGCATCAAAATGAAAGAAATATTCATCGAAATTAAAGAAATGTTGTTCGTAATGAGAAAAGGAACATCAAAATAAAGGAAATATGCATCGAAACAAAGGAAATATTTATCATAACGAGAAAACGAGCATCAAAAAGAAGGAAATCTGCATCGAAACTAATGATATGTTGATCGTAACAAGAAAATGAGCATCAAAATGAAGGAAATATGCATCGAAACGAAGAAAATATTGATCGTAACGAGAAAATGAGCATTAAAATCAAGGAAACATTCATCGAAACGAACGAAATGTTGATCGTAATGAGAAAAGGGGCATCAAAATGAAAGAAACATCGAAATAAAGGAAATATTGATCATAACGATAAAACGAGCATCAAAAAGAAGGAAATTGCATCAAAACGAATGAAATATTGATCGTAACAAGAAAAGGAGCATCAAAATGAAGTAAATATGCATCGAAACGAAGGAAATGCTGATTGTAATGAGAAAAAGTGCATCAAAATGAAGGAAATATGCATCGAAACAAAGGAAATATAGATTGTAACGAGAAAATGAGCATCAAAATGAAGGAAATACGAATCGAAACGAAGGAAATGTTGGCTGTAACGAGAAATGGAGCATCAAAATGAAGGAAATCTACATCAAAACGAATGAAATGTTGATCGTAACAAGAAAAGGAGCATCAAAATGAATGTAAATATGTATCGAAACGAAGGAAATGTTGATCATAATGAGAAATAGAGCATTAAAATGAAGGAAATATTCATCGAAACGAAGGAAATATTGATCGTAATGAGAAAATGAGCATCAAAATGAAGGAAATATGAATCGAAACGAAGGAAATGTTGATGGTAACGAGAAATGGAACGAAGGAAATGTTGATCGTAACGAGAAATTGAGCATCAAAATGAAGGAAATATGCATCGAAATGAGGGTAATATTGATCGTAACGAGAAAATGAGAATCAAAACGAAGGAAATATGCATCGAAACGAATGAAATGTTGATCGTAACTAGAAAAGGAGCATCAAAATGAAGGAAGTATTCATCGAAACGAAGGAAATGTTGATCGTAATGAGAAAAAGAGCATCAAAATGAAGTAAATATGCATCGAAAAGAAGGAAATATTGATCGTAATGAGAAAACGAGAATAAAAAAGAAGTAAATCTGCATCGAAACGAATGAAATGTTGATCGTAACAAGAAAAGGAGCATCAAAATGAAGGAAATATGAATCGAAACGAAGGAAATGTTGATCATAATGAGAAATAGAGCATCAAAATGAAGGAAATATTCATCGAAATTAAAGAAATGTTGTTCGTAATGAGAAAAGGATCATCAAAATAATGGAAATATGCATCGAAACAAAGGAAATATTTATCATAACGAGAAAACGAGCATCAAAAAGAAGGAAATCTGCATCGAAACTAATGATATGTTGATCGTAACAAGAAAATGAGCATCAAAATGAAGGAAATATGCATCGAAACGAAGAAAATATTGATCGTAACGAGAAAATGAGCATTAAAATCAAGGAAAAATTCATCGAAATGAACGAAATGTTGATCGTAATGAGAAAAGGGGCATCAAAATGAAGGAAACATCGAAACAAAGGAAATATTGATCATAACGATAAAACGAGCATCAAAAAGAAGGAAATTGCATCAAAACGAATGAAATATTATTCGTAACAAGAAAAGGAGCATCAAAATGAAGTAAATATGCATCGAAACGAAGGAAATGCTGATTGTAATGAGAAAAAGTGCATCAAAATGAAGGAAATATGCATCGAAACAAAGGAAATATAGATTGTAACGAGAAAATGAGCATCAAAATGAAGGAAATACGAATCGAAACGAAGGAAATGTTGGCTGTAACGAGAAATGGAGCATCAAAATGAAGGAAATATGCATCGAAACAAAGGAAATATTGATCATAACAGGAAAACGAGCATCAAAAAGGAGGAAATATGCATCAAAACGAATGAAATGTTGATCGTAATAAAAAAATAGCATCAAAATGAAGCAAATATGCATCGAAACGAAGGAAATGATGATCGTAATGAGAAAAAGTGCATCAAAATGAACGAAATATGAATCGAAACCAAGGAAATATTGATCGTAACGAGAAATGGAGCATCAAAATTAAGGAAATATGCATCGAAATGAAGGTAATATTGATCGCAACGATAAAATGAGAATCAAGACGAAGGAAATATGCATAGAAACGAAGGTAATATTGATCGTAAAGAGAAAATGAGAATCAAAATGAAGGAAATATGAATCGAAATGAAGGAAATGTTGATCGTAATGCGAAATGGATCATCGAAACGAAGGAAATGTTGATCGTAACGAGAAATGGAGCGTTAAAATGAAGGAAATATGCATCGAAACGAAGGAAATGTTGTTCGTAACGAGAAATGGGGCATCAAAAAGAAGGAAATATGCATCGAAAAGAATGAAATGTTGATCGTAACAAAAAAAGAAGCATCAAAATAAAGTAAATATGCATCGAAACGAAGGAAATGCTGATCGTAATGAGAAAATGAGCATTAAAATGAAGGAAATATTCATCGAAATGAAGGAAATATCGATCGTAATGAGATAAGGAGCATCAAAATGATGGAAATATGCATTGAATCAAAGGAAATGTTGATCATAACGAGAAAAGGAGCATCAGAATGAAGTAAATATGCATCGAAACGAAGGGAATGCTGATCGTAACGAGAAAATGAGCATCAAAATGAAGGAAATATGCATCGAAACGAAGGAAATATTGATCGTAACACGAAAATGAGCATCAAAATGAAGGAAATATGCCTTGAAACGAAAGAAATGTTGACCTTAACAAGAAAATGAGCATTAAAATGAAGGAAATATTCATCAAAACGAAGGAAATATTGATCGTAATGAGAAAAAGAGCATCAAAATGAAGGAAATATGCATCGAAACGAAGGAAATATTAATCGTAACGAGAGAACGAGCATAAAAAGAAGGAAATCTGCATCGAAATGAATGAAATATTGATCGTAACGAGAAAATGAGCGTCAAACTGAAGTAAATATGCATCGAAACGAAAGGAATGTTGATCGTAACGAGAAAATGAGCATTAAAATGATGGAAATATTAATCGAAATGAAGAAAATGTTGATCGTAAAGAAAAATAATAATCAAAACCAAGGAAATATGCATCGAAACGAAGTAAATTTTTATCGTAACGAGAAAACGATCATCAAAAAGACGGTAAGAGAGGCTTGCGCCAGGGTGATCCGCTGTCGTCCTTATTATTTGTCCTGTGCATGGATTACTTCTCCCGTCTCTTCAGGAGAATGACCGTGATGGACAATTATAAGTACCACTCTAGGCACTGTGCGAAGGTGGGAGTCACTCATCTGGCGTTTGCGGACGACTTGATTATATTTGCTTATGGTAACCGATCTTCGGCAGATGTTGTAGCCAGGGCACTTGATCAGTTCGCTCGTATGTCGGGTTTGGAGGTCAGTGCAGATAAGTCTGATTTGTTCATGGCAGGGGTTCCGGAGGAGGAAGAGCAGGCTA
>CM042954.1:0-35000 GCA_023678885.1 Pogostemon cablin | reverse complement strand
ACGGGGATCGCCCACGTATGCCCACGCCCGTTGCCACGGGTTGCCCATGCACAGGCCATGCTTGCACGACCCATGCCCATGGCCGTTGTCTTGGCTTGCGCATGCCATGGCCCATGCCCAACTCCCGTTGCCCACGGTTGCCCACGGCGGTCGCCCACGTATGCCCACGCCCGTTTCCACGGGTTGCCCATGCACAGGTCATTCTTGCACGGCCCATGCCCACGGCTTGCCCACGGCCGTTGCCTTGGCTTGCCCATGCCATGGCCCATGCCCAACTCCCGTTGCCCACGCGTTGCTCATGCACAGGCCACGCTTGCATGGCCCATGGGGGGATCGGGAGGGGGACGAATCAAAGCGATGAAGGGCTGAATCTCAGCGGATCGTGGCAGCAAGGCCACTCTGCCGCTTACAATACCCGGTTGCGTATTTAAGTCGTCTGCAAAGGATTCTACCCGCCGCTCGATTGGAATTGTACTTCAAGGCGGCCCACGCGGCTAGTCCGCCGCGGGGCTTGGACAAAGACACGTGCCCTTGGGGGCCCGGGGACGCCCACGTCGGGTGCCAGAGCACGCCGGGGGACACCTACGTCGGGTGCCGGGAGAATTTTTAGAGTATAAAAATGTTAGGAAGCTTGCGCTATAGAGTCACAAAATGTCAAAGTGCAGAGCTGATTCTACTCCGTAAGCCAGGTCAAGAACTTATAGAAGTGAGCATTTTCTTGCAATTTTTATGGTCAAATTAGTTATTAGACATGAGAATATAGTTGAAGAACATGTTTTCAGAGTATAAAAATGCTAGGAACCATGCGCCATAGAGTCACTGAAAAGTCAAAGTGCAGAGCTGATTCTACTCCGTGAGCCAGGTCAGGAACTCCTAGAATTGAGCATTTTCTTGCCATTTTTATGGTCAAATTAGTTATTAGACATGAGAATATAGTTCGAGAACATATTTTAACGGTATAAAAATGCTAGGAACCTTGCTCCATAGAGTCACTGAAAAGTCAAAGTGCAGAACTGATTCTACTCCGTGAGTCAGGTCAAGAACTCTTTGGAGTGAGCATTTTCTTACTTTTTTTATTGTCAAATTAGTGATTATACATGAGAATATAGTTGGAGAACATGTTTTCAGAGTATAAAAATGCTAGGAAGCTTGCGCCATAGAGTCACTAAAAAGTCAAAGTGCAGAGCTGATTATACTCACTAAGCCAGGTTAAGAACTCCCTTAAATGAGCATTTTCTTACCATTTTTATGGTCAAATTAGTTATTATACATGAGTATATAGTTGGAGGATATGTTTTCAGAGTATATAACTGCAACAAAGTTTGCGCCATAGAGTCACTAAAAACACACAGTGCAGAGCTGATTTTACTCCGCGAGCCAAGTTAAGAACTCCTTGAAGTGAGCATTTTCTTGCCATTTTTCTGGTCAAATTAGTTATTAGACATGAGAATATAGATGGAGAACATGTTTCTAGAGTATAAAAATGATCGGAATCTTGCGCCATAGAGTCACTAAAAAGTTAAAGTGCAGAGCTGATTCTGCTCCGTGAGCCAAGTCAAGAATTTCTAGAAGTGAGCATTTTCTTGCCATCTTTATGGTCAAATTAGTTATTAGACATTAGAATATAGTTGGAGAACATGTTTTCAGATTATAAAAATGCTAGCAACCTTGTGCCATAGAGTCACTGAAAAGTCAAAGTGCAGAGCTGATTCTACTCCTTGTGCCAGGTCAAGAACTCATAGTAGTGAGCATTTTCATACCATTTTATGGTCAAATTAGTTATTAGACATGACAATATAGTTGAAGAACATGTTTTTAGAGTATAAAAGTGCTAGGAACCTTGCGCCATAGAGTCACAGAAAAGTCAAAGTGCAGAGCTGATTCTACTCACTGAGCCAGTTCAATAACTCCTTGAAGTTAGTATTTTATTACCATTTTGATGGTCATATTAGTTATTATACATGAGTATATAGTTGAAGACCTTATTTTTTGAATGTATAACTGCTATGAAACTTCCGCCATAGAGTTCATAAAAACACACAATGCAGAGTTGATTTTACTCCGTGAGCCAGATCAAGAACTCCTTGAATTGAGCATTTTCTTACCATTTTTATAGTCAAATTAGTTATTAGACAAGAGAATATAGTTGGAGAACATGTTTTTAGAGTATAAAAATGTTAGGAAGCTTGCGTTATAGAGTCACAAAAAGTCTAAGTGCAGAGCTGATTCTACTCCGTGAGCCAGGTCAAGAACTTATAGAAGTGAGCATTTTCTTGAAATTTTTATGGTCAAATTAGTTATTAGACATGAGAATATAGTTGAAGAACATGTTTTCAGAGTATAAAAATGCTTGGAACCATGCGCCATAGAGTCACTGAAAAGTCAAAGTGCAGAGCTGATTCTACTCCGTGAGCCAGGTCAAGAACTCATAGAAGTGAGCATTTTCTTGCCATTTTTATGGTCAAATTAGTTATTAGACATGAGAATATAGTTGGAGAACATGTTTTCACGGTATAAAAATGCTAGGAACCTTGCTCCATAGAGTCACTGAAAAGTCAAAGTGCAGAACTGATTCTACTCCGTGAGCCAGGTCGAGAACTCCTGGAAGTGAGCATTTTCTTACGATTTTTATTGTCAAATTAGTAATTATACATGAGAATATAGTTGGAGAACATGTTTTCAGAGTATAAAAATGATAGGAAGCTTGCGCGCGCCATAGAGTCACTAAAAAGTCAAAGTGTTGAGCTGATTCTACTCACTAAGCCAGGTTAAGAACTCCCTTAAATGAGCAATTTCTTACCATTTTTATGGTCAAATTAGTTATTATAAATGAGTATATAGTTGGAGGACATGTTTTCAGAGTATATAACTGCAACGAAGTTTGCGCCATAGAGTCTCTAAAAACACACAGTGCAGAGCTGATTCTACTCCGTGAGCAATGTCAAGAACTTCTAGAAGTGAGCATTTTCTTGCCATTTTTAAGGTCAAATTAGTTATTAGACATGAGAATGTAGTTGGAGAACATGATTTCAGATTATAAAAATGCTAGAAGCCTTGTGCCATAGAGTCACTAAAAAGTCAAAGTGCAGAGCTGATTCTACTCCTTGAGCCAGGTCAAGAACTCATAGAAGTGAGCATTTTCATACCATTTTATGGTCAAATTAGTTATTAGACATGACAATATAGTTGGAGAACATGTTTTTAGAGTATAAAAGTGCTAGGAACCTTGCGCCATAGAGTCACTGAAAAGTAAAAGTGCAGAGCTGATTCTACTCACTGAGTCAGTTCAATAACTCCTTGAAGTGAGCATTTTCTTACCATTTTGATGGTCATATTAGTTATTATACATGAGTATATAGTTGAAGACCTTGTTTTCTGAGTGTATAACTACTATGAAACTTGCGTCATAGAGTTCATAAAAAACATACAATGCAGAGTTGATTTTACTCCGTGAGCCAGATCAAGAACTCCTTGAATTGAGCATTTTCTTACCATTTTTATGGTCAAATTAGTTATTAGACATGAGAATATAGTTGGAGAACATGTTTTTAGAGTATAAAAATGTTAGGAAGTTTGCGTTCTAGAGTCACAAAAAGTAAAAGTGCAGAGCTGATTTTACTCCGTGAGCCAGGTCAAGAACTTATAGAAGTGAGCATTTTCTTGCAATTTTATGGTCAAATGAGTTATTAGACATGAGAATATAGTTGAAAAACATGTTTTCAGAGTATAAAAATGCTAGGAACCATGCGCCATAGAGTCACTGAAAAGTCAAAGTGCAGAGCTGATTCTACTCCGTGAGCCAGGTCAAGAACTCCTAGAAATGAGCATTTTCTTGCCATTTTTATGGTCAAATTAGTTATTATACGTGAGAATATAGTTGGAGAACATGTTTTCACGGTATAAAAATGCTAGGAACCTTGCTCCATAGAGTCACTGAAAAGTTAAAGTGCAGAACTGATTCTACTTCTTGAGCCAGGTCAAGAACTCCTGGAAGTGAGCATTTTCTTGCGATTTTTATTGTCAAATTAGTAATTATACATGAGAATATAGTTGGAGAACATGTTTTCAGAGTATAAAAATGCTAGGATGCTTGCGCCATAGAGTCACTAAAAAGTCAAAGTGCATAGCTGATTCTACTCACTAAGCCAGGTTAAGAACCCCATTAAATGTGCATTTTCTTACCATTTTTATGGTCAAATTAGTTATTATTCATGAGTATATAGTTGGAGGACATGTTTTCAGAGTATATAACTGCAATGAAGTTTGCGCCATAGAGTCACTAAAAACACACAGTGCAGAGCTGATTTTACTCTGCGAGTCAAGAACTCCTCGAAGTGAGCATTTTCTTGCCATTTTTATGGTCAAATTAGTTATTAGACATGAGAATATAGTTGGAGAACATGTTTTCTAGAGTATAAAAATGATAGGAATCTTGCGCCATAGAGTCACTAAAAAGTTAAAGTGCAGAGCTGATTCTAATCCGTGAGCAAAGTCAAGAACTTCTAGAAGTGAGCATTTTCTTGCCATTTTTAAGGTCAAATTAGCTATTAGACATGAGAATATACTTGGAGAACATGTTTTCAGATTATAAAAATGCAAGGAACCTTGTGTCATAGAGTCACTGAAAAGTCAAAGTGCAGAGTTGATTCTACTCCTTAAGCCAGGTCAAGAACTCATAGAAGTGAGCATTTTCATACCATTTTATGGTCATATTAGTTATTAGATATGACAATATAGTTGAAGAACATGTTTTTAGAGTATAAAAGTGCTAGGAACTTTGCGCCATAGAGTCACTGAAAAGTCAAAGTGCAGAGCTGATTCTACTCACTGAGCCAGTTCAATAACTCCTTGAAGTGAGCATTTTCTTAACATTTTGATGGTCATATTAGTTATTATACATGAGTATATAGTTGAAGACCTTGTTTTCTGAGTGTGTAACTGCTATAAAACTTGCGCCATAGAGTTCATAAAAACACACAATGCAGAGTTGATTTTAATCCGTGAGCCAGATAAAAAACTCCTTGAATTGAGCATTTTCTTACCATTTTTATGGTCAAATTAGTTATTAGACACGAGAATATAGTTGGAGAACATGTTTTTAGAGTATAAAAATGTTAGGAAGCTTGCGTTATAGAGTCACAAAAAGACAAAGTGCAGAGCTGATTCTACTCCGTGAGCCAAGTCAAGAACTTATAGATGTGAGTTTTTCTTGCAATTTTTATGGTCAA
Organism: Pogostemon cablin; assembly: GCA_023678885.1. Lineage (NCBI taxonomy): Eukaryota > Viridiplantae > Streptophyta > Magnoliopsida > Lamiales > Lamiaceae > Pogostemon > Pogostemon cablin. The sequence goes on along the minus strand of CM042954.1, from coordinate 29,772 downwards.
ATTAGTTATTAGGAATGAGAATATAGTTGAAGAACATGTTTTCAGACTATAAAAATGCTAGGAACCATGCGCCATAGAGTCACTGAAAAGTCAAAGTGCAGAGCTGATTCTACTCCGTGAGCCAGGTCAAGAACTCCTGGAAGTGAGCATTTTCTTACGATTTTTATTGTCAAATTAGTAATTATACATGAGAATATAGTTGGAGAACATGTTTTCAGAGTATAACAATGCTAGGAAGCTTGCGCCATAGAGTCACTAAAAAGTCAAAGTGCAGAGCTGATTCTACTCACTATGCCAGGTTAAGAACTCCCTTAAATGAGCATTTTCTTACCATTTTTATGGTCAAATTAGTTATTATACATGAGTATATAGTTGGAGGACATGTTTTCAGAGTATATAACTGCAATGAAGTTTGCGCCATAGAGTCACTAAAAACACACAGTGCAGAGCTGATTTTACTCCGCGAGCCAAGTTAAGAACTCCTCGAAGTGAGCATTTTCTTGCCATTTTTTATGTGATAACATGTTGTTTGAACTAATTGTGTTATTCGTAAATGTGCACTAAGGTTTTTATTTTCATTAATATGTACACTGAGTGAGAAATAGTTATTGTGAGACGAAATGTTGGATTTTATATTATGAACCACGAGTGGGAATACATGCTTCGTATAAGGGTCGGGGTGACCGGCTTATCACCTCACTGAGCTAGTGGTTTTGCTCACCCCCCATCATTCTTTCCTTTTCAGGCTGTTGATATCGTTTTGGTTGGAGGTTTCCTATCGTTTGCTCGTCATCCAATCAGTATTTTGGGTACTTTCTCTTTTATGTAAATTGACGGATTCATTGGCGAGATTGTATAGTTTATATTTGGTGACACCCTTGATGTTCTTTTTGTACCTTCGCGATGTTATATCGTTCATGTATATTTTCTTTAAACTAAGTTACACCGTTGTATTTTGTACCTTTGTAAATCCTTGTTGATACTTTTTGAGATGATGTCCTCGGGTTGTACCCGTTGTTATCAGTTGTTCAGCTCTACAGGTACTTGATAGCAAGCCTTACGTTTTCTATAAACTTTGTGGAGTGGAGTGCACCCATTCTGCGAAATTTATGGTTAACGTGGCGGTTGTCGCGTTCTGTCTGGGGTCGGGGCGTGACACTTGCTCCATAGAGTCACTGAAAAGTCAAAGTGCAGAACTGATTCTACTCCGTGAGCCAGGTCAAGAACTCCTGGAAGTGAGCATTTTCTCACGATTTTTATTGTAAAATTAGTAATTATACATGAGAATATAGTTGGAGAATATGTTTTCAGAGTATAAAAATGCTAGGAAGCTTGCGCCATAGAGTCACTAAAAAGTCAAAGTGCAGAGCTGATTCTACTCACTAAGCCAGGTTAAGAACTCCCTTAAATGAGCATTTTCTTACCATTTTTAAGGTCAAATTAGTTATTATACATGAGTATATAGTTGGAGGACATGTTTTCAGAGTATATACCCGCAACGAAGTCTGCGCCATAGAGTCACTAAAAACACACAGTGCAGAGCTGATTTTACTCCGCGAGCCAAGTTAAGAACTCCTTGAAGTGAGCATTTTCTTGCCATTTTTATGGTCAAATTAGTTATTAGACATGAGAATATAGTTGGAGAATATGTTTCTAGAGTACAAAAATGATAGGAATCTTGCGCCATAGAGTCACTAAAAAGTTAAAGTGCAGAGCTGATTCTACTCCGTGAGAAAAGTCAAGAACTTCTAGAAGTGAGCATTTCTTGCCATTTTAAGGTCAAATTAGTTATTAGACATGAGAATATAGTTGGAGAACATGTTTTCAGATTATAAAAATGCTAGGAGCCTTGTGTTATAGAGTCACTGAAAAGTCAAAGTGCAGAGCTGATTCTACTCCTTGAGCCAGGTCAAGAACTCATGGAAGTGAGCATTTTCATACCATTTTATGGTCAAATTAGTTATTGGACATGACAATATAGTTGGAGAACATGTTTTTAGAGTATAAAAGTGCTAGGAACCTTGCGGCATAGAGTCACAGAAAAGTCAAAGTGCAGAGCTGATTCTACTCACTGAGCCAGTTCAATAACTCCTTGAAGTGAGCATTTTCTTACGATTTTGATGGTCATATTAGTTATTATACATGAGTATATAGTTGAAGACCTTGTTTTATGAGTGTATAACTGCTATGAAACTTGCGCCATAGAGTTCATAATAATATACAATGCAAAGTTGATTTTACTTCGTGAGCAAGATTAAGAACTCCTTGAATTGAGCATTTTCTTACCATTTTTATGGTCAAATTAGTTATTAGACATGAGAATATAGTTGGAGATTGAAGTGAGCATTTTCTTGCCATTTTTATGGTCAAATTAGTTATTAGACATGAGAATATAGTTGGAGAACATGTTTCTAGAGTATAAAAATGATAGGAATCTTGCGCCATAGAGTCACTAAAAAGTTAAAGTGCAGAGCTGATTCTACTCCGTGAGAAAAGTCAAGAACTTCTAGAAGTGAGCATTTTCTTGCCATTTTAAGGTCAAATTAGTTATTAGACATGAGAATATAGTTGGAGAACATGTTTTCAGATTATAAAAATGCTAGGAGCCTTGTGTTATAGAGTCACTGAAAAGTCAAAGTGTAGAGCTGATTCTACTCCTTGAGCCAGGTCAAGAACTAATAGAAGTGAGCATTTTCATACCATTTTATGGTCAAATTAGATATTAGACATGACAATATAGTTGGAGAACATGTTTTTAGAGTATAAAAGTGCTAGGAACCTTGCGCCATAGAATCACTGAAAAGTCAAAGTGCAGAGCTGATTATACTCACTGAGCCAGTTCAATAACTCCTTGAAGTGAGCATTTTCTTACCATTTTGATGGTCATATTAGTTATTATACATGAGTATATAGTTGAAGACCTTGTTTTATGAGTGTATAACTGCTATGAAACTTGCGCCATAGAGTTCATAATAACACACAATGCAGAGTTGATTTTACTTCGTGAGCCAGATTAAGAACTCCTTGAATTGAGCATTTTCTTACCATTTTTATGGTCAAATTAGTTATTAGACATGAGAATATAGTTGGAGAACATGTTTTTAGAGTATAAAAATATTAGGAAGCTTGCGTTATAGAGTCACAAAAAGTCAAAGTGAAGAGCGGATTCTACTCCGTGAGCTAGGTCTAGAACTTATAGAAGTAAGCATTTTCTTGCAATTTTTATGGTCAAATTAGTTATTAGACATGAGAATATAGTTGAAGAACATGTTTTCAGAGTATAAAAATGCTAGGAACCATGCGCCATAGAGTCACTGAAAGGTCAAAGTGCAGAGCTGATTCAACTCAGTGAGCCAGGTCAAGAACTCCTAGAAGTGAGCATTTTATTGCCATTTTTATGGTCAAATTAGTTATTAGACATGAGAATATAGTTGGAGAACATGTTTTCACGATATAAAAATGCTAGGAACCTTGCTCCATAGAGTCACTGAAAAGTCAAAGTGCAGAACTGATTCTACTCCGAGAGCCAGGTCAAGAACTCCTGGAAGTGAGCATTTTCGTACGATTTTTATTGTAAAATTAGTAATTATACATGAGAATATAGTTGGAGAATATGTTTTCTGAGTATAAAAATGCTAAGAAGCTTGCGCCATAGAGTCACTAAAAAGTCAAAGTGCAGAGCTGATTCTACTCACTAAGCCAGGTTAAGAACTCCCTTAAATGAGCATTTTCTTACCATTTTTAAGGTCAAATTAGTTATTATACATGAGTATATAGCTGGAGGACATGTTTTCAGAGTATATACCAACAACGAAGTCTGCGCCATAGAGTCACTAAAAACACACAGTGCAGAGCTGATTTTACTCCGCGAGCCAAGTTAAGAACTCCTTGAAGTGAGCATTTTCTTGCCATTTTTATGGTCAAATTAGTTATTAGACATGAGAATATAGTTGGAGAACATGTTTCTAGAGTATAAAAATGATAGGAATCTTGCGCCATAGAGTCACTAAAAAGTTAAAGTGCAGAGCTGATTCTACTCCGTGAAAATAGTCAAGAACTTCTAGAAGTGAGCATTTTCTTGCCATTTTAAGGTCAAATTAGTTATTAGACATGAGAATATAGTTGGAGAACATGTTTTCAGATTATAAAAATGCTAGGAGCCTTGTGTTATAGAGTCACTGAAAAGTTAAAGTGCAGAGCTGATTCTACTCCTTGAGCCAGGTCAAGAACTCATAGAAGTGAGCATTTTCATACCATTTTATGGTCTAATTAGTTATTAGACATGACAATATAGTTGGAGAACATGTTTTTAGAGTATAAAAGTGCTAGGAACCTTGCGCCATAGAATCACTGAAAAGTCAAAGTGCAGAGCTGATTCCACTCACTGAGCCAGTTCAATAACTCCTTGAAGTGAGCATTTTCTTACCATTTTGATGGTCATATTAGTTATTATACATGAGTATATAGTTAAAGACCTTGTTTTATGAGTGTATAACTGCTATGAAACTTGCGCCATAGAGTTCATAATAACACACAATGCAGAGTTGATTTTACTTCGTGAGCCAGATTAAGAACTCCTTGAATTGAGCATTTTCTTACCATTTTTATGGTCAAATTAGTTATTAGACATGAGAATATAGTTGGAGAACATGTTTTTAGAGTATAAAATGTTAGGAAGCTTGCGTTATAGAGTCACAAAAAGTCAAAGTGAAGAGCGGATTCTACTCCGTGAGCTAGGTCTAAAACTTATAGAAGTGAGCATTTTCTTGCAATTTTTATGGTCAAATTAGTTATTAGACATGAGAATATAGTTGGAGAACATGTTTCTAGAGTATAAAAATGATAGGAATCTTGAGCCATAGAGTCACTAAAAAGTTAAAGTGCAGAGCTGATTCTACTCCGTGAGAAAAGTCAAGAACTTCTAGAAGTGAGCATTTTCTTGCCATTTTAAGGTCAAATTAGTTATTAGACATGAGAATATAGTTGGAGAACATGTTTTCAGATTATAAAAATGCTAGGAGCCTTGTGTTATAGAGTCACTGAAAAGTCAAAGTGCAGAGCTTATTCTACTCCTTGAGCCAGGTCAAGAACTCATAGAAGTGAGCATTTTCATACCATTTTATGGTCAAATTAGTTATTGGACATGACAATATAGTTGGAGAACATGTTTTTAGAGTATAAAAGTGCTAGGAACCTTGCGGCATAGAGTCACAGAAAAGTCAAAGTGCAGAGCTGATTCTACTCACTGTGCCAGTTCAATAACTCCTTGAAGTGAGCATTTTCTTGCCATTTTGATGGTCATATTAGTTATTATACATGAGTATATAGTTGAAGACCTTGTTTTATGAGTGTATAACTGCTATGAAGCCATTTTTATGGTCAAATTAGTTATTAGACATGAGAATATAGTTGGAGAACATGTTTCTAGATTATAAAAATGATAGGAATCTTGCGCCATAGAGTCGCTAAAAAGTTAAAGTGCAGAGCTGATTCTACTCCGTGAGCAATGTCAAGAACTTCTAGAAGTGAGGATTTTCTTGCCATTTTTAAGGTCAAATTAGTTATTAGACATGAGAATATAGTTGGAGAACATGTTTTCAGATTATAAAAATGCTAGGAACCTTGTGCCATAGAGTTACTGAAAAGTCAAAGTGCAGAGCTGATTCTACTCCTTGAGCCAGGTCAAGAACTCATAGAAGTGAGCATTTTCATACCATTTTATGGTGAAATTAGTTATTAGACATGACAATATAGTTGGAGAACATGTTTTTAGAGTATAAAAGTGCTAGGAACCTTGCGCCATAGAGTCACGGAAAAGTCAAAGTGCAGAGCTGATTCTACTCACTGAGTCAGTTCAATAACTCCTTGAAGTGAGCATTTTCTTACCATTTTGATGGTCATATTAGTTATTATACATGAGTATATAGTTGAAGACCTTGTTTTCTGAGTGTATAACTACTATGAAACTTGCACCATAGAGTTCATAAAAAACACACAATGCAGAGTTGATTTTACTCCGTGAGCCAGATCAAGAACTCCTTGAATTGAGCATTTTCTTACCATTTTTATGGTCAAATTAGTTATTTGACATGAGAATATAGTTGGAGAACATGTTTTTAGAGTATAAAAATGTTAGGAAGCTTGCGTTATAGAGTCACAAAAAGTCAAAGTGAAGAGCTGATTCTACTCCGTGAGCCAGGTCTAGAACTTATAGAAGTGAGCATTTTCTTGCAATTTTTATGGTCAAATTAGTTATTAGACATGAGAATATAGTTGAAGAACAAGTTTTCAGAGTATAAAAATGCTAGGAACCATGCGCCATAGAGTCACTGAAAGGTCAAAGTGCAGAGCTGATTCAACTCCGTGAGCCAGGTCAAGAACTCCTAGAAGTGAGCATTTTCTTGACATTTTTATGGTCAAATTAGTTATTAGACATGAGAATATAGTTGGAGAACATGTTTTCACGGTATAAAAATGCTAGGAACCTTGCTCCATAGAGTCACTGAAAAGTCAAAGTGCAGAACTGATTCTACTCCGTGAGCCAGGTCAAGAACTCCTGGAAGTGAGCATTTTCTTACGATTTTTATTGTCAAATTAGTAATTATACATGAGAATATAGTTGGAGAACATGTTTTCAGAGTATAAAAATGCTAGGATGCTTGCGCCATAGAGTCACTAAAAAGTCAAAGTGCAGAGCTGATTCTACTCACTAAGCCAGGTTAAGAACTCCCTTAAATGAGCATTTTATTACCATTTTTATGGTCAAATTAGTTATTATAAATGAGTATATAGTTGGAGGACATGTTTTCTGAGTATATAACTGCAATGAAGTTTGAGCCATAGAGTCACTAAAAACACACAGTGCTGAGCTGATTTTACTCCACGAGCCAAGTTAAGAACTCCTTGAAGTGAGCATTTTCTTGCCATTTTTATGGTCAAATTAGTTATTAGACATGAGAATATAGTTGGAGAACATGTTTCTAGATTATAAAAATGATAGGAATCTTGCGCCATAGAGTCGCTAAAAAGTTAAAGTGCAGAGCTGATTCTACTCCGTGAGCAATGTCAAGAACTTCTAGAAGTGAGCATTTTCTTGCCATTTTTAAGGTCAAATTAGTTATTAGACATGAGAATATAGTTGGAGAACATGTTTTCAGATTATAAAAATGCTAGGAACCTTGTGCCATAGAGTTACTGAAAAGTCAAAGTGCAGAGCTGATTCTACTCCTTGAGCCAGGTCAAGAACTCATAGAAGTGAGCATTTTCATACCATTTTATGGTGAAATTAGTTATTAGACATGACAATATAGTTGGAGAACATGTTTTTAGAGTATAAAAGTGCTAGGAACCTTGCGCCATAGAGTCACGGAATAGTCAAAGTGCAGAGCTGATTCTACTCACTGAGTCAGTTCAATAACTCCTTGAAGTGAGCATTTTCTTACCATTTTGATGGTCATATTAGTTATTATACGTGAGTATATAGTTGAAGACCTTGTTTTCTGAGTGTATAACTACTATGAAACTTGCGCCATAGAGTTCATAAAAAACACACAATGCAGAGTTGATTTTACTCCGTGAGCCAGATCAAGAACTCCTTGAATTGAGCATTTTCTTACCATTTTTATGGTCAAATTAGTTATTAGACATGAGAATATAGTTGGAGAACATGTTTTTAGAGTATAAAAATGTTAGGAAGCTTGCGTTATAGAGTCACAAAAAGTCAAAGTGAAGAGCTGATTCTACTCCGTGAGCCAGGTCTAGAACTTATAGAAGTGAGCATTTTCTTGCAATTTTTATGGTCAAATTAGTTATTAGACATGAGAATATAGTTGAAGAACAAGTTTTCAGAGTATAAAAATGCTAGGAACCATGCGCCATAGAGTCACTGAAAGGTCAAAGTGCAGAGCTGATTCAACTCCGTGAGCCAGGTCAAGAACTCCTAGAAGTGAGCATTTTCTTGCCATTTTTATGGTCAAATTAGTTATTAGACATGAGAATATAGTTGGAGAACATGTTTTCACGGTATAAAAATGCTAGGAACCTTGCTCCATAGAGTCACTGAAAAGTCAAAGTGCAGAACTGATTCTACTCCGTGAGCCAGGTCAAGAACTCCTGTAAGTGAGCATTTTCTTACGATTTTTATTGTCAAATTAGTAATTGTACATGAGAATATAGTTGGAGAACATGTTTTCAGGGTATAAAAATGCTAGGATGCTTGCGCCATAGAGTCACTAAAAAGTCAAAGTGCAGAGCTGATTCTACTCACTAAGCCAGGTTAAGAACTCCCTTAAATGAGCATTTTATTACCATTTTTATGGTCAAATTAGTTATTATAAATGAGTATATAGTTGGAGGACATGTTTTCTGAGTATGTAACTGCAATGAAGTTTGAGCCATAGAGTCACTAAAAACACACAGTGCTGAGCTGATTTTACTCCACGAGCCAAGTTAAGAACTCCTTGAAGTGAGCATTTTCTTGTCATTTTTATGGTCAAATTAGTTATTAGACATGAGAATATAGTTGGAGAACATGTTTCTAGATTATAAAAATGATAGGAATCTTGCGCCATAGAGTCGCTAAAAAGTTAAAGTGCAGAGCTGATTCTACTCCGTGAGCAATGTCAAGAACTTCTAGAAGTGAGCATTTTCTTGCCATTTTTAAGGTCAAATTAGTTATTAGACATGAGAATATAGTTGGAGAACATGTTTTCAGATTATAAAAATGCTAGGAACCTTGTGCCATAGAGTTACTGAAAAGTCAAAGTGCAGAGCTGATTCTACTCCTTGAGCCAGGTCAAGAACTCATAGAAGTGAGCATTTTCATACCATTTTATGGTGAAATTAGTTATTAGACATGACAATATAGTTGGAGAACATGTTTTTAGAGTATAAAAGTGCTAGGAACCTTGCGCCATAGAGTCACGAAAAGTCAAAATGCAGAGCTGATTCTACTCACTGAGTCAGATCAAGAACTCCTTGAAGTGAGCATTTTCTTACCATTTTGATGGTCATATTAGTTATTATACATGAGTATATGGTTGAAGACCTTGTTTTCTGAGTGTATTACTACTATGAAACTTGCGCCATAGAGTTCATAAAAAACACACAATGCAGAGTTGATTTTACTCCGTGAGCCAGATCAAGAACTCCTTGAATTGAGCATTTTCTTACCATTTTTATGGTCAAATTAGTTATTAGACATGAGAATATAGTTGGAGAACATGTTTTTAGAGTATAAAAATGTTAGGAAGCTTGCGTTATAGAGTCACAAAAAGTCAAAGTGAAGAGCTGATTCTACTCCGTGAGCCAGGTCTAGAACTTATAGAAGTGAGCATTTTCTTGCAATTTTTATGGTCAAATTAGTTATTAGACATGAGAATATAGTTGAAGAACATGTTTTCAGAGTATAAAAATGCTAGGAACCATGCGCCATAGAGTCACTGAAAGGTCAAAGTGCAGAGCTGATTCAACTCCGTGAGCCAGGTCAAGAACTCCTAGAAGTGAGCATTTTCTTGCCATTTTTATGGTCAAATTAGTTATTAGACATGAGAATATAGTTGGAGAACATGTTTTCACGGTATAAAAATGCTAGGAACCTTGCTCCATAGAGTCACTGAAAAGTCAAAGTGCAGAACTGATTCTACTCCGTGAGCCAGGTCAAGAACTCCTGGAAGTGAGCATTTTCTTATGATTTTTATTGTCAAATTAGTAATTATACATGAGAATATAGTTGGAGAACATATTTTCAGAGTATAAAAATGTTAGTATGCTTGCGCCATAGAGTCACTAAAAAGTCAAAGTGCAGAGCTGATTCTACTCACTAAGCCAGATTATAAAAATGCAAGGAACCTTGCGCCATTGAGTCGCTGAAAAGTCAAAGAGCAAAGCTGATTCTACTCCTCGAGTCAGGTCAAGAACTCATAGAAGTGAGCATTTTCTTACCATTTTATGGTCAAATTAGTTATTAGACATGAGAATATAGTTGGAGAACATGTTTTTAGAGTACAAAAGTGCTAGGAACCTTGAGCCATAGAGTCATTGAAAAGTCAAAGTGCAGAACTGATTCTACTCATTGAGCCAGTTCAATAACTCCTTGAAGTGAGCATTTTCTTACAATTTTGATGGTCATATTAGTTATTATACATGAGTATACACTTGAAAACCTTGTTTTCTGAGTATATAACTGCTATGAAGCTTACGTCATAGATTTCATAAAAACACACAATGCAAAGCTGATTTTACTCTGTGAGCCAGATCAAGAACTCCTTGAATTGAGCATTTTCTTACCATTTTTATGGTCAAATTAGTTATTAGATATGAGAATATTGTTGTAGAACATTTTTTACAGTATAAAAATGCTAGGAAGCTTGCGCCATAGAGTCACTAAAATGTCAAAGTGCAGAGCTGATTCTACTCCGTCAGCCAGGTCAAGAACTCATAGAAGTGAGCATTTTCATGCCATTTTTATGGTCAAATTAGTTATTAGACATAAGAATATAGTTGCAAAACATGTTTTCAGAGTATAAAAATCCTGGGAACCTTGTGTCATAGAGTCACTACAAAGTCAAAGTGCAGAGTTGATTCTACTCCGTGAGCCAGGCCAAAAACTCCTAGAAGTGAGCATTTTCTTGGCATTTTTATGCTCAAATTATTTATTAGACATGAGAATATAGTTGGATAACATGTTTTTAGGGTATAAAAATGCTAGGAACCTTGCGCCATAGAGTCACTGAAAAGTCAAAGTGCAGAGCTGATTCTACTCCGTGAACCAGGTCAAGATCTCCTGGAAGTGAGCATTTTCTTACGATTTTTATGGTTAAATTAGTTATTATACATGAGAATATAGTTGGAGAACATGTTTTCAGAGTATAAAAATGCTAGGAAGCTTGCGTCATAGAGTCACTGAAAAGTCAAAGTGCAGAGTTGATTCTACTCCCTTAGCCAGGTCAAGAACTCCCTTAAATGAGCATTTTCTTACCATTTTGAGGGTCAAATTAGTTATTAGTCATAAGTATATAGTTGTTGAACATGTTTTTAGAGTATATAACTACTACGAAGTTTGCACCATAGAGTCATTAAAAACACACAGTGCATAGCTGATTTTACTCCGCGAGCCAAGACAAGAACTCCTTGAAGTGAGCATTTTCTTGCCATTTTTATGGTCAAATTAGTTATTAGACTTGAGAATATAGTTGGAGAATATATTTCTAGAGTATAAAAATGATAGGAATCTTTTGCCATCACTAAAAAGTCAAAGTGCAGAGTTGATTCTACTCTGTTAGCCAGGTCAAGAACTCCTACAAGTGAGCATTTTCTTGCCATTTTTATGGTCAAATTAGTTATTAGACATGAGAATATAGTTGGAGAACATGTTTTCAGGGTGTAAAAATGCTAGGAACCTTGCGCCATAGAGTCACTGAAAAGTCAAAGTGCAGAGCTGATTCTACCCCATGAGCCAGGTCAAGAACTCCTGAAAGTGAGCATTTTCTTGCGATTTTTATGGTCAAATTAGTAATTATACATGAGAATATATTTGGAGAACATGTTTTCAGAGTATAAAAATACTAGGAAGCTTGCGCCATAGAGTCACTAAAAAGTCAAAGTGCAGAGCTGATTCTACTCACTAAGCCAGGTTAAGAACTCCATTAAATGAGCATTTTCTTACCATTTTTATGGTCAAATTAGTTATTATTCATGAGTATATAGTTGGCGGACATGTTTTCAGAGTATATAACTGCAATGAAGTTTGCGCCATAGAGTCACTAAAAACACACAGTGCAGAGCTGATTTTACTCCGCGAGCCAAGTTAAGAACTCCTCGAAGTGAGCATTTTCTTGCCATTTTTATGGTCAAATTAGTTATTAGACATGATAATATAGTTGGAGAACATGTTTTCTAGAGTATAAAAATGATAGGAATCTTGCGCCATAGAGTCACTAAAAAGTTAAAGTGCAGAGCTGATTCTAATCCGTGAGCAAAGTCAAGAACTTCTAGAAGTGAGCATTTTCTTGCCATTTTTAAGGTCAAATTAGTTATTAGACATGAGAATATAGTTGGAGAACATGTTTTCAGATTATAAAAATGCAAGGAACCTTGTGTCATAGAGTCACTGAAAAGTTAAAGTGCAGAGCTGATTCTACTCCTTGAGCCAGGTTAAGAACTCATAGAAGTGAGCATTTTCATACCATTTTATGGTCAAATTAGTTATTAGACATGACAATATAGTTGGAGAACATGTTTTTAGAGTATAAAAGTGCTAGGAACCTTGCGCCACAGAGTCACTGAAAAGTCAAAGTGCAGAGCAGATTCTACTCACTGAGCCAGTTCAATAACTCCTTGAAGTGAACATTTTCTTACCATTTTGATGTTCATATTAGTTATTATACATGAGTATATAGTTGAAGACCTTGTTTTCTGAGTGTATAACTGCTATGAAACTTGTGCCATAGAGTTCATAAAAACACACACTGCAGAGTTGATTTTACTCCGTGACCCAGATTCAAGAACTCCTTGAATTGAGCATTTTATTACCATTTTTATGGTCAAATTATTTATTAGACATGAGAATATAGTTGGAGAACATGTTTTTTTAGTATAAAAATGTTAGGAAGCTTGCGTTATAGAGTCACAAAAAGTCAAAGTGCAGAGCGGATTCTACACCGTGAGCCAGGTCAAGAACTTATAGAAGTGAGCATTTTCTTGCAATTTTTATGGTCAAATTAGTTATTAGACTTGAGAATATAGTTGAAGAACATGTTTTCAGAGTATAAAAATGCTAGGAACCATGCGCCATAAAGTCACTGAAATGTCAAGTGCAGAGCTGATTCTACTCCGTGAGCCAGGTCAAGAACTCCTAGAAGTGAGCATTTTCTTACGATTTTTATTGTCAAATTAGTAATTATACATGAGAATATAGTTGGAGAACATGTTTTCAGAGTATTAAAATGCTAGGAAGCTTGCGCCATAGAGTCACTTAAAAGTAAAAGTGCAGAGCTGATTCTACTCACTAAGCCAAGTTAAGAACTCCCTTAAATGAGCATTTTCTTACCATTTTTATGGTCAAATTAGTTATTATACATGAGTATATAGTTGGAGGACCTGTTTTCAGACTATATAACTGTAACGAAGTTTGCGCCATAGAGTCACTAAAAACACACAGCGCAGAGCTGATTTTACTCCGCGAGCCAAGTTAAGAACTCCTTGAAGTGAGCATTTTCTTGCCATTTTTATGGTCAAATTAGTTATTAGACATGAGAATATAGTTGGGGAACATGTTTCTAGAGTATAAAAATTATTGGAATCTTACGCCATAGAGTCACTAAAAAGTTAAAGTGCATAGTTGATTCTACTCCGTGAGCCAAGTCAAGAACTTCTAGAAGTGAGCATTTTCTTGCCATTTTTATGGTAAAATTTGTTATTAGACATTAGAATATAGTTGGAGTACATGTTTTCAGATTATAAAAATGCAAGGAACCTTGCGCCATTGAGTCACTGAAAAGTCAAAGTGCAAAGCTGATTCTACTCCTTGATTCAGGTCAAGAACTCATAGAAGTGAGCATTTTCTTACCATTTTATGGTCAAATTAGTTATTAGACATGAGAATATAGTTGGAGAACATGTTTTTAGAGTATAAAAGTGCTAGGAACCTTGAGCCATAGAGTCATTGAAAAGTCAAAGTGCAGAACTGATTCTACTCATTGAGCCAGTTCAATAACTCCTTGAAGTGAGCATTTTCTTACAATTTTGATGGTCATATTAGTTATTATACATGAGTGTACACTTGAAAACCTTGTTTTCTGAGTATATAACTGCTATGAAGCTTGCGTCATAGATTTCATAAAAACACACAATGCAAAGCTGATTTTACTCTGTGAGCCAGATCAAGAACTCCTTGAATTGAGCATTTTCTTACCATTTTTATGGTCAAATTAGTTATTAGACATGAGAATATTGTTGTAGAACATGTTTTTAGAGTATAAAAATGCTAGGAAGCTTGCGCCATAGAGTCACTAAAATGTAAGTGCAGAGCTGATTCTACTCCGTGAGCCAGGTCAAGAACTCATAGAAGTGAGCATTTACATGCCATTTTATGGTCAAATTAGTTATTAGACATAAAAATATAGTTGCAAAACATGTTTTCAGAGTATAAAAATCCTGGGAACCTTGTGTCATAGAGTCACTACAAAGTCAAAGTGCAGAGCTGATTCTACTCCGTGAGCCAGGCCAAAAACTCCTAGAAGTGAGCATTTTCTTGGCATTTTTATGGTCAAATTATTTATTAGACATGAGAATATAGTTGGATAACATGTTTTTAGGGTATAAAAATGCTAGGAACCTTGCGCCATAGAGTCACTGAAAAGTCAAAGTGCAGAGCTGATTCTACTCCGTGAACCAGGTCAAGATCTCCTGGAAGTGAGCATTTTCTTACGATTTTTATGGTTAAATTAGTTATTATACATGAGAATATAGTTGGAGAACATGTTTTCAGAGTATAAAAATGCTAGGAAGCTTGCGTCATAGAGTCACTGAAAAGTCAAAGTGCAGAGTTGATTCTACTCCCTTAGCCAGGTCAAGAACTCCCTTAAATGAGCATTTTCTTACCATTTTGAGGGTCAAATTAGTTATTAGTCATAAGTATATAGTTGTTGAACATGTTTTTAGAGTATATAACTACTACGAAGTTTGCACCATAGAGTCATTAAAAACACACAGTGCATAGCTGATTTTACTCCGCGAGCCAAGACAAGAACTCCTTGAAGTGAGCATTTTCTTGCCATTTTTATGGTCAAATTAGTTATTAGACTTGAGAATATAGTTGGAGAATATATTTCTAGAGTATAAAAATGATAGGAATCTTTTGCCATCACTAAAAAGTCAAAGTGCAGAGTTGATTCTACTCTGTTAGCCAGGTCAAGAACTCCTACAAGTGAGCATTTTCTTGCCATTTTTATGGTCAAATTAGTTATTAGACATGAGAATATAGTTGGAGAACATGTTTTCAGGGTGTAAAAATGCTAGGAACCTTGCGCCATAGAGTCACTGAAAAGTCAAAGTGCAGAGCTGATTCTACCCCATGAGCCAGGTCAAGAACTCCTGAAAGTGAGCATTTTCTTGCGATTTTTATGGTCAAATTAGTAATTATACATGAGAATATAGTTGGAGAACATGTTTTCAGAGTATAAAAATACTAGGAAGCTTCCGCCATAGAGTCACTAAAAAGTCAAAGTGCAGAGCTGATTCTACTCACTAAGCCAGGTTAAGAACTCCATTAAATGAGCATTTTCTTACCATTTTTATGGTCAAATTAGTTATTATTCATGAGTATATAGTTGGAGGACATGTTTTCAGAGTATATAACTGCAATGAAGTTTGCGCCATAGAGTCACTAAAAACACACAGTGCAGAGCTGATTTTACTCCGCGAGCCAAGTTAAGAACTCCTCGAAGTGAGCATTTTCTTGCCATTTTTATGGTCAAATTAGTTATTAGACATGATAATATAGTTGGAGAACATGTTTTCTAGAGTATAAAAATGATAGGAATCTTGCGCCATAGAGTCACTAAAAAGTTAAGGTGCAGAGCTGATTCTAATCCGTGAGCAAAGTCAAGAACTTCTGGAAGTTAGCATTTTCTTGCCATTTTTAAGGTCAAATTAGTAATTAGACATGAGAATATAGTTGGAGAACATGTTTTCAGATTATAAAAATGCAAGGAACCTTGTTTCTTAGAGTCACTGAAAAGTCAAAGTGCAGAGCTGATTCTACTCCTTGAGCCAGGTCAAGAACTCATAGAAGTGAGCATTTTCATACCATTTTATGGTCAAATTAGTTGACAATAAAGTTGGAGAACATGTTTTTAGAGTATAAAAGTGCTAGGAACCTTGCGCCACAGAGTCACTGAAAAGTCAAAGTGCAGAGCAGATTATACTCACTGAGCCAGTTCAATAACTCCTTGAAGTGAACATTTTCTTACCGTTTTGATGTTCATATTAGTTATTATATATGAGTATATAGTTGAAGACCTTGTTTTCTGAGTGTATGACTGCTATGAAACTTGTGCCATAGAGTTCATAAAAACACACACTGCAGAGGTTATTTTACTCCGTGATCCAGATTCAAGAACACCTTGAATTGAGCATTTTATTGCCATTTTTATGGTCAAATTATTTATTAGACATGAGAATATAGTTGGAGAACATGTTTTTTGAGTATAAAAATGTTAGGAAGCTTGCGTTATAGAGTCACAAAAAGTCAAAGTGCAGAGCGGATTCTACACCGTGAGTCAGGTCAAGAACTTATAGAAGTGAGCATTTTCTTGCAATTTTTATGGTCAAATTAGTTATTAGACATGAGAATATATTTGAAGAACATGTTTTCAGAGTATAAAAATGCTAGGAACCATGCGCCATAGTCACTGAAATGTCAAAGTGCAGAGCTTATTCTACTCCGTGAGCCAGGTCAAGAACTCCTAGAAGTGAGCATTTTCTTACCATTTTTATTGTCAAATTAGTAATTATACATGAGAATATAGTTGGAGAACATGTTTTCAGAGTATTAAAATGCTAGGAAGCTTGCGCCATAGAGTCACTAAAAAGTCAAAGTGCAGAGCTGATTCTACTCACTAAGCCAAGTTAAGAACTCTCTTAAATGAGCATTTTCTTACCATTTTTATGGTCAAATTAGTTATTATACATGAGTATATAGTTGGAGGACCTGTTTTCAGACTATATAACTGCAACGAAGTATGCGCCACAGAGTCACTAAAAACACACAGTGCAGAGCTGATTTTACTCCGCGAGCCAAGTTAAGAACTCCTCGAAGTGAGCATTTTCTTGCCATTTTTATGGTCAAATTAGTTATTAGACATGATAATATAGTTGGAGAACATGTTTTCTAGAGTATAAAAATGATAGGAATCTTGCGCCATAGAGTCACTAAAAAGTTAAAGTGCAGAGCTGATTCTAATCCGTGGGCAAAGTCAAGAACTTCTAGAAGTTAGCATTTTCTTGCCATTTTTAAGGTCAAACTAGTTATTAGACATGAGAATATAGTTGGAGAACATGTTTTCAGATTATAAAAATGCAAGGAACCTTGTGTCATAGAGTCACTGAAAAGTCAAAGTGAAGAGCTGATTCTACTCCTTGAGCCAGGTCAAGAACTCATAGAAGTGAGCATTTTCATACCATTTTATGGTCAAATTAGTTATTAGACATGACAATATAGTTGGAGAACATGTTTTTAGAGTATAAAAGTGCTAGGAACCTTGCGCCACAGAGTCACTGAAAAGTCAAAGTGCACAGCTGATTCTACTCACTGAGCCAGTTCAATAACTCCTTGAAGTGAACATTTTCTTACCATTTTGATGTTCATATTAGTTATTATACATGAGTATATAGTTGAAGACCTTGTTTTTTGAGTGTATAACTGCTATGAAACTTGCGCCATAGAGTTCATAAAAACATACTGCAGAGTTGATTTTACTCCGTGAGCCAGATTCAGGAACTCCTTGAATTGAGCATTTTATTACCATTTTTATGGTCAAATTATTTATTAGACATGAGAATATAGTTGGAGAACATGTTTTTTGAGTTTAAAAATGTTAGGAAGCTTGCGTTATAGAGTCACAAAAAGTCAAAGTGCAGAGCGGATTCCACACCGTGAGCCAGGTCAAGAACTTATAGAAGTGAGCATTTTCTTGCAATTTTTATGGTCAAATTTGTTATTAGACATGAGAATATAGTTGAAGAACATATTTTCAGAGTATAAAAATGCTAGGAACCATGCGCCATAGAGTCACTGAAATGTCAAAGTGCAGAGCTGATTCTACTCCGTGAGCCAGGTCAAGAACTCCTAGAATTGAGCATTTTCTTACGATTTTTATTGTCAAATTAGTAATTATACATGAGAATATAGTTGGAGAACATGTTTTCAGAGTATTAAAATGCTAGGAAGCTTGCGCCATAGAGTCACTAAAAAGTAAAAGTGCAGAGCTGATTCTACTCACTAAGCCAAGTTAAGAACTCCCTTAAATGAGCATTTTCTTACCATTTTTATGGTCAAATTAGTTATTATACATGAGTATATAGTTGGAGGACCTGTTTTCAGACTATATAACTGCAACGAAGTTTGCGCCATAGAGTCACTAAAAACACACAGTGCAGAGCTGATTTTACTCCGCGAGCCAAGTTAAGAACTCCTTGAAGTGAGCATTTTCTTGCCATTTTTATGGTCAAATTAGTTATTAGACATGAGAATATAGTTGGGGAACATGTTTCTAGAGTATAAAAATTATTGGAATCTTACGCCATAGAGTCACTAAAAAGTTAAAGTGCATAGTTGATTCTACTCCGTGAGCCAAGTCAATAACTTCTAGAAGTGAGCATTTTCTTGCCATTTTTATGGTCAAATTAGTTATTAGACATTAGAATATAGTTGGAGTACATGTTTTCAGATTATAAAAATGCAAGGAACCTTGCGCCATTAAGTCACTGAAAAGTCAAAGTGCAAAGCTGATTCTACTCCTTGATTCAGGTCAAGAACTCATAGAAGTGAGCTTGCGCCATAGAGTCACTAAAAACACACAGTGCAGAGCTGATTTTACTCCGCGAGCTAAGTTAAGAACTCCTCGAAGTGAGCATTTTCTTGCCATTTTTATGGTCAAATTAGTTATTAGACATGATAATATAGTTGGAGAACATGTTTTCTAGAGTATAAAAATGATAGGAATCTTGCGCCATAGAGTCACTAAAAAGTGCAACGCTGATTCTAATCCGTGAGCAAAGTCAAGAACTTCGGAAGTTAGCATTTTCTTGCAATTTTTAAGGTCAAATTAGTAATTAGACATGAGAATATAGTTGGAGAACATGTTTTCAGATTATAAAAATGCAAGGAACCTTGTGTCTTAGAGTCACTGAAAAGTCAAAGTGCAGAGCTGATTCTACTCCTTGAGCCAGGTCAAGAACTCATAGAAGTGAGCATTTTCATACCATTTTATGGTCAAATTAGTTG
Source organism: Pogostemon cablin (assembly GCA_023678885.1). NCBI lineage: Eukaryota > Viridiplantae > Streptophyta > Magnoliopsida > Lamiales > Lamiaceae > Pogostemon > Pogostemon cablin. The sequence continues at coordinate 10,766 of CM042954.1, read as the reverse complement.
ACAATAAAGTTGGAGAACATGTTTTTAGAGTATAAAAGTGCTAGGAACCTTGCGCCACAGAGTCACTGAAAAGTCAAAGTGCAGAGCAGATTATACTCACTGAGCCAGTTCAATAACTCCTTGAAGTGAACATTTTCTTACCATTTTGATGTTCATATTAGTTATTATACATGAGTATATAGTTGAAGACCTTGTTTTCTGACTGTATGACTGCTATGAAACTTGTGCCATAGAGTTCATAAAAACACACACTGCAGAGGTTATTTTACTCCGTGAGCCATATTCAAGAACACCTTGAATTGAGCATTTTATTACCATTTTTATGGTCAAATTATTTATTAGACATGAGAATATAGTTGGAGAACATGTTTTTTGAGTATAAAAATGTTAGGAAGCTTGCGTTATAGAGTCACAAAAAGTCAAAGTGCAGAGCGGATTCTACACCGTGAGTCAGGTCAAGAACTTATAGAAGTGAGCATTTTCTTGCAATTTTTATGGTCAAATTAGTTATTAGACATGAGAATATAGTTGAAGAACATGTTTTCAGAGTATAAAAATGCTAGGAACCATGCGCCATAGAGTCACTGAAATGTCAAAGTGCAGAGCTTATTCTACTCCGTGAGCCAGGTCAAGAACTCCTAGAAGTGAGCATTTTCTTACCATTTTTATTGTCAAATTAGTAATTATACATGAGAATATAGTTGGAGAACATGTTTTCAGAGTATTAAAATGCTAGGAAGCTTGCGCCATAGAGTCACTAAAAAGTCAAAGTGCAGAGCTGATTCTACTCACTAAGCCAAGTTAAGAACTCCCTTAAATGAGCATTTTCTTACCATTTTTATGGTCAAATTAGTTATTATACATGAGTATATAGTTGGAGAACCTGTTTTCAGACTATATAACTGCAACGAAGTTTGCGCCACAGAGTCACTAAAAACACACAGTGCAGAGCTGATTTTACTACGCGAGCCAAGTTAAGAACTCCTCGAAGTGAGCATTTTCTTGCCATTTTTATGGTCAAATTAGTTATTAGACATGATAATATAGTTGGAGAACATGTTTTCTAGAGTATAAAAATGATAGGAATCTTGCGCCATAGAGTCACTAAAAAGTTAAAGTGCAGAGCTGATTCTAATCCGTGAGCAAAGTCAAGAACTTCTAGAAGTGAGCATTTTCTTGCCATTTTTAAGGTCATATTATTTATTAGACATGAGAATATAGTTGGAGAACATGTTTTTAGAGTATAAAAGTGCTAGGAACCTTGCGCCACAGAGTCACTGAAAAGTCAAAGTGCAGAGCAGATTCTACTCACTGAGCCAGTTCAATAACTCCTTGAAGTGAACATTTTCTTACCATTTTGATGTTCATATTAGTTATTATACATGAGTATATAGTTGAAGACCTTGTTTTCTGAGTGTATAACTGCTATGAAACTTGTGCCATAGAGTTCATAAAAACACACACTGCAGAGTTGATTTTACTCCGTGACCCAGATTCAAGAACTCCTTGAATTGAGCATTTTATTACCAATTTTATGGTCAAATTATTTATTAGACATGAGAATATAGTTGGAGAACATGTTTTTTTAGTATAAAAATGTTAGGAAGCTTGCGTTATAGAGTCACAAAAAGTCAAAGTGCAGAGCGGATTCTACACCGTGAGCCAGGTCAAGAACTTATAGAAGTGAGCATTTTCTTGCAATTTTTATGGTCAAATTAGTTATTAGACTTGAGAATATAGTTGAAGAACATGTTTTCAGAGTATAAAAATGCTAGGAACCATGCGCCATAAAGTCACTGAAATGTCAAGTGCAGAGCTGATTCTACTCCGTGAGCCAGGTCAAGAACTCCTAGAAGTGAGCATTTTCTTACGATTTTTATTGTCAAATTAGTAATTATACATGAGAATATAGTTGGAGAACATGTTTTCAGAGTATTAAAATGCTAGGAAGCTTGCGCCATAGAGTCACTTAAAAGTAAAAGTGCAGAGCTGATTCTACTCACTAAGCCAAGTTAAGAACTCCCTTAAATGAGCATTTTCTTACCATTTTTATGGTCAAATTAGTTATTATACATGAGTATATAGTTGGAGGACCTGTTTTCAGACTATATAACTGTAACGAAGTTTGCGCCATAGAGTCACTAAAAACACACAGCGCAGAGCTGATTTTACTCCGCGAGCCAAGTTAAGAACTCCTTGAAGTGAGCATTTTCTTGCCATTTTTATGGTCAAATTAGTTATTAGACATGAGAATATAGTTGGGAACATGTTTCTAGAGTATAAAAATTATTGGAATCTTACGCCATAGAGTCACTAAAAAGTTAAAGTGCAGAGTTGATTCTACTCCGTGAGCCAAGTCAAGAACTTCTAGAAGTGAGCATTTTCTTGCCATTTTTATGGTAAAATTTGTTATTAGACATTAGAATATAGTTGGAGTACATGTTTTCAGATTATAAAAATGCAAGGAACCTTGCGCCATTGAGTCACTGAAAAGTCAAAGTGCAAAGCTGATTCTACTCCTTGATTCAGGTCAAGAACTCATAGAAGTGAGCATTTTCTTACCATTTTATGGTCAAATTAGTTATTAGACATGAGAATATAGTTGGAGAACATGTTTTTAGAGTATAAAAGTGCTAGGAACCTTGAGCCATAGAGTCATTGAAAAGTCAAAGTGCAGAACTGATTCTACTCATTGAGCCAGTTCAATAACTCCTTGAAGTGAGCATTTTCTTACAATTTTGATGGTCATATTAGTTATTATACATGAGTGTACACTTGAAAACCTTGTTTTCTGAGTATATAACTGCTATGAAGCTTGCGTCATAGATTTCATAAAAACACACAATGCAAAGCTGATTTTACTCTGTGAGCCAGATCAAGAACTCCTTGAATTGAGCATTTTCTTACCATTTTTATGGTCAAATTAGTTATTAGACATGAGAATATTGTTGTAGAACATGTTTTTAGAGTATAAAAATGCTAGGAAGCTTGCGCCATAGAGTCACTAAAATGTAAGTGCAGAGCTGATTCTACTCCGTGAGCCAGGTCAAGAACTCATAGAAGTGAGCATTTACATGCCATTTTATGGTCAAATTAGTTATTAGACATAAAAATATAGTTGCAAAACATGTTTTCAGAGTATAAAAATCCTGGGAACCTTGTGTCATAGAGTCACTACAAAGTCAAAGTGCAGAGCTGATTCTACTCCGTGAGCCAGGCCAAAAACTCCTAGAAGTGAGCATTTTCTTGGCATTTTTATGGTCAAATTATTTATTAGACATGAGAATATAGTTGGATAACATGTTTTTAGGGTATAAAAATGCTAGGAACCTTGCGCCATAGAGTCACTGAAAAGTCAAAGTGCAGAGCTGATTCTACTCCGTGAACCAGGTCAAGATCTCCTGGAAGTGAGCATTTTCTTACGATTTTTATGGTTAAATTAGTTATTATACATGAGAATATAGTTGGAGAACATGTTTTCAGAGTATAAAAATGCTAGGAAGCTTGCGTCATAGAGTCACTGAAAAGTCAAAGTGCAGAGTTGATTCTACTCCCTTAGCCAGGTCAAGAACTCCCTTAAATGAGCATTTTCTTACCATTTTGAGGGTCAAATTAGTTATTAGTCATAAGTATATAGTTGTTGAACATGTTTTTAGAGTATATAACTACTACGAAGTTTGCACCATAGAGTCATTAAAAACACACAGTGCATAGCTGATTTTACTCCGCGAGCCAAGACAAGAACTCCTTGAAGTGAGCATTTTCTTGCCATTTTTATGGTCAAATTAGTTATTAGACTTGAGAATATAGTTGGAGAATATATTTCTAGAGTATAAAAATGATAGGAATCTTTTGCCATCACTAAAAAGTCAAAGCGCAGAGTTGATTCTACTCTGTTAGCCAGGTCAAGAACTCCTACAAGTGAGCATTTTCTTGCCATTTTTATGGTCAAATTAGTTATTAGACATGAGAATATAGTTGGAGAACATGTTTTCAGGGTGTAAAAATGCTAGGAACCTTGCGCCATAGAGTCACTGAAAAGTCAAAGTGCAGAGCTGATTCTACCCCATGAGCCAGGTCAAGAACTCCTGAAAGTGAGCATTTTCTTGCGATTTTTATGGTCAAATTAGTAATTATACATGAGAATATAGTTGGAGAACATGTTTTCAGAGTATAAAAATACTAGGAAGCTTCCGCCATAGAGTCACTAAAAAGTCAAAGTGCAGAGCTGATTCTACTCACTAAGCCAGGTTAAGAACTCCATTAAATGAGCATTTTCTTACCATTTTTATGGTCAAATTAGTTATTATTCATGAGTATATAGTTGGAGGACATGTTTTCAGAGTATATAACTGCAATGAAGTTTGCGCCATAGAGTCACTAAAAACACACAGTGCAGAGCTGATTTTACTCCGCGAGCCAAGTTAAGAACTCCTCGAAGTGAGCATTTTCTTGCCATTTTTATGGTCAAATTAGTTATTAGACATGATAATATAGTTGGAGAACATGTTTTCTAGAGTATAAAAATGATAGGAATCTTGCGCCATAGAGTCACTAAAAAGTTAAGGTGCAGAGCTGATTCTAATCCGTGAGCAAAGTCAAGAACTTCTGGAAGTTAGCATTTTCTTGCCATTTTTAAGGTCAAATTAGTAATTAGACATGAGAATATAGTTGGAGAACATGTTTTCAGATTATAAAAATGCAAGGAACCTTGTTTCTTAGAGTCACTGAAAAGTCAAAGTGCAGAGCTGATTCTACTCCTTGAGCCAGGTCAAGAACTCATAGAAGTGAGCATTTTCATACCATTTTATGGTCAAATTAGTTGACAATAAAGTTGGAGAACATGTTTTTAGAGTATAAAAGTGCTAGGAACCTTGCGCCACAGAGTCACTGAAAAGTCAAAGTGCAGAGCAGATTATACTCACTGAGCCAGTTCAATAACTCCTTGAAGTGAACATTTTCTTACCGTTTTGATGTTCATATTAGTTATTATATATGAGTATATAGTTGAAGACCTTGTTTTCTGAGTGTATGACTGCTATGAAACTTGTGCCATAGAGTTCATAAAAACACACACTGCAGAGGTTATTTTACTCCGTGAGCCAGATTCAAGAACACCTTGAATTGAGCATTTTATTGCCATTTTTATGGTCAAATTATTTATTAGACATGAGAATATAGTTGGAGAACATGTTTTTTGAGTATAAAAATGTTAGGAAGCTTGCGTTATAGAGTCACAAAAAGTCAAAGTGCAGAGCGGATTCTACACCGTGAGTCAGGTCAAGAACTTATAGAAGTGAGCATTTTCTTGCAATTTTTATGGTCAAATTAGTTATTAGACATGAGAATATATTTGAAGAACATGTTTTCAGAGTATAAAAATGCTAGGAACCATGCGCCATAGAGTCACTGAAATGTCAAAGTGCAGAGCTTATTCTACTCCGTGAGCCAGGTCAAGAACTCCTAGAAGTGAGCATTTTCTTACCATTTTTATTGTCAAATTAGTAATTATACATGAGAATATAGTTGGAGAACATGTTTTCAGAGTATTAAAATGCTAGGAAGCTTGCGCCATAGAGTCACTAAAAAGTCAAAGTGCAGAGCTGATTCTACTCACTAAGCCAAGTTAAGAACTCCCTTAAATGAGCATTTTCTTACCATTTTTATGGTCAAATTAGTTATTATACATGAGTATATAGTTGGAGGACCTGTTTTCAGACTATATAACTGCAACGAAGTATGCGCCACAGAGTCACTAAAAACACACAGTGCAGAGCTGATTTTACTCCGCGAGCCAAGTTAAGAACTCCTCGAAGTGAGCATTTTCTTGCCATTTTTATGGTCAAATTAGTTATTAGACATGATAATATAGTTGGAGAACATGTTTTCTAGAGTATAAAAATGATAGGAATCTTGCGCCATAGAGTCACTAAAAAGTTAAAGTACAGAGCTGATTCTAATCCGTGGGCAAAGTCAAGAACTTCTAGAAGTTAGCATTTTCTTGCCATTTTTAAGGTCAAACTAGTTATTAGACATGAGAATATAGTTGGAGAACATGTTTTCAGATTATAAAAATGCAAGGAACCTTGTGTCATAGAGTCACTGAAAAGTCAAAGTGAAGAGCTGATTCTACTCCTTGAGCCAGGTCAAGAACTCATAGAAGTGAGCATTTTCATACCATTTTATGGTCAAATTAGTTATTAGACATGACAATATAGTTGGAGAACATGTTTTTAGAGTATAAAAGTGCTAGGAACCTTGCGCCACAGAGTCACTGAAAAGTCAAAGTGCACAGCTGATTCTACTCACTGAGCCAGTTCAATAACTCCTTGAAGTGAACATTTTCTTACCATTTTGATGTTCATATTAGTTATTATACATGAGTATATAGTTGAAGACCTTGTTTTTTGAGTGTATAACTGCTATGAAACTTGCGCCATAGAGTTCATAAAAACATACTGCAGAGTTGATTTTACTCCGTGAGCCAGATTCAGGAACTCCTTGAATTGAGCATTTTATTACCATTTTTATGGTCAAATTATTTATTAGACATGAGAATATAGTTGGAGAACATGTTTTTTGAGTTTAAAAATGTTAGGAAGCTTGCGTTATAGAGTCACAAAAAGTCAAAGTGCAGAGCGGATTCCACACCGTGAGCCAGGTCAAGAACTTATAGAAGTGAGCATTTTCTTGCAATTTTTATGGTCAAATTTGTTATTAGACATGAGAATATAGTTGAAGAACATATTTTCAGAGTATAAAAATGCTAGGAACCATGCGCCATAGAGTCACTGAAATGTCAAAGTGCAGAGCTGATTCTACTCCGTGAGCCAGGTCAAGAACTCCTAGAATTGAGCATTTTCTTACGATTTTTATTGTCAAATTAGTAATTATACATGAGAATATAGTTGGAGAACATGTTTTCAGAGTATTAAAATGCTAGGAAGCTTGCGCCATAGAGTCACTAAAAAGTAAAAGTGCAGAGCTGATTCTACTCACTAAGCCAAGTTAAGAACTCCCTTAAATGAGCATTTTCTTACCATTTTTATGGTCAAATTAGTTATTATACATGAGTATATAGTTGGAGGACCTGTTTTCAGACTATATAACTGCAACGAAGTTTGCGCCATAGAGTCACTAAAAACACACAGTGCAGAGCTGATTTTACTCCGCGAGCCAAGTTAAGAACTCCTTGAAGTGAGCATTTTCTTGCCATTTTTATGGTCAAATTAGTTATTAGACATGAGAATATAGTTGGGGAACATGTTTCTAGAGTATAAAAATTATTGGAATCTTACGCCATAGAGTCACTAAAAAGTTAAAGTGCATAGTTGATTCTACTCCGTGAGCCAAGTCAATAACTTCTAGAAGTGAGCATTTTCTTGCCATTTTTATGGTCAAATTAGTTATTAGACATTAGAATATAGTTGGAGTACATGTTTTCAGATTATAAAAATGCAAGGAACCTTGCGCCATTAAGTCACTGAAAAGTCAAAGTGCAAAGCTGATTCTACTCCTTGATTCAGGTCAAGAACTCATAGAAGTGAGCTTGCGCCATAGAGTCACTAAAAACACACAGTGCAGAGCTGATTTTACTCCGCGAGCTAAGTTAAGAACTCCTCGAAGTGAGCATTTTCTTGCCATTTTTATGGTCAAATTAGTTATTAGACATGATAATATAGTTGGAGAACATGTTTTCTAGAGTATAAAAATGATAGGAATCTTGCGCCATAGAGTCACTAAAAAGTTAAAGTGCAACGCTGATTCTAATCCGTGAGCAAAGTCAAGAACTTCGGAAGTTAGCATTTTCTTGCAATTTTTAAGGTCAAATTAGTAATTAGACATGAGAATATAGTTGGAGAACATGTTTTCAGATTATAAAAATGCAAGGAACCTTGTGTCTTAGAGTCACTGAAAAGTCAAAGTGCAGAGCTGATTCTACTCCTTGAGCCAGGTCAAGAACTCATAGAAGTGAGCATTTTCATACCATTTTATGGTCAAATTAGTTGACAATAAAGTTGGAGAACATGTTTTTAGAGTATAAAAGTGCTAGGAACCTTGCGCCACAGAGTCACTGAAAAGTCAAAGTGCAGAGCAGATTATACTCACTGAGCCAGTTCAATAACTCCTTGAAGTGAACATTTTCTTACCATTTTGATGTTCATATTAGTTATTATACATGAGTATATAGTTGAAGACCTTGTTTTCTGACTGTATGACTGCTATGAAACTTGTGCCATAGAGTTCATAAAAACACACACTGCAGAGGTTATTTTACTCCGTGAGCCATATTCAAGAACACCTTGAATTGAGCATTTTATTACCATTTTTATGGTCAAATTATTTATTAGACATGAGAATATAGTTGGAGAACATGTTTTTTGAGTATAAAAATGTTAGGAAGCTTGCGTTATAGAGTCACAAAAAGTCAAAGTGCAGAGCGGATTCTACACCGTGAGTCAGGTCAAGAACTTATAGAAGTGAGCATTTTCTTGCAATTTTTATGGTCAAATTAGTTATTAGACATGAGAATATAGTTGAAGAACATGTTTTCAGAGTATAAAAATGCTAGGAACCATGCGCCATAGAGTCACTGAAATGTCAAAGTGCAGAGCTTATTCTACTCCGTGAGCCAGGTCAAGAACTCCTAGAAGTGAGCATTTTCTTACCATTTTTATTGTCAAATTAGTAATTATACATGAGAATATAGTTGGAGAACATGTTTTCAGAGTATTAAAATGCTAGGAAGCTTGCGCCATAGAGTCACTAAAAAGTCAAAGTGCAGAGCTGATTCTACTCACTAAGCCAAGTTAAGAACTCCCTTAAATGAGCATTTTCTTACCATTTTTATGGTCAAATTAGTTATTATACATGAGTATATAGTTGGAGAACCTGTTTTCAGACTATATAACTGCAACGAAGTTTGCGCCACAGAGTCACTAAAAACACACAGTGCAGAGCTGATTTTACTACGCGAGCCAAGTTAAGAACTCCTCGAAGTGAGCATTTTCTTGCCATTTTTATGGTCAAATTAGTTATTAGACATGATAATATAGTTGGAGAACATGTTTTCTAGAGTATAAAAATGATAGGAATCTTGCGCCATAGAGTCACTAAAAAGTTAAAGTGCAGAGCTGATTCTAATCCGTGAGCAAAGTCAAGAACTTCTAGAAGTGAGCATTTTCTTGCCATTTTTAAGGTCATATTATTTATTAGACATGAGAATATAGTTGGAGAACATGTTTTCAGATTATAAAAATGCAAGGAACCTTGTGTCATAGAGTCACTAAAAAGTCAAAGTGCATAGCTGATTCTACTCCTTGAGCCAGGTCAAGAACTCATAGAAGTGAGCATTTTCATACCATTTTATGGTCAAATTAGTTATTAGACATGACAATATAGTTGGAGAACATGTTTTTAGAGTATAAAAGTGCTAGGAACCTTGCACCACAGAGTCACTGAAAAGTCAAAGTGCAGAGCTAATTCTACTCACTGAGCCAGTTCAATAACTCCTTGAAGTGAACATTTTCTTACCATTTTGATGTTCATATTAGTTATTATACATGAGTATATAGTTGAAGACCTTGTTTTTTGAGTGTATAACTGCTATGAAACTTGCGCCATAGAGTTCATAAAAACACACTGCAGAGTTGATTTTACTCCGTGAGCCAGATTCAAGAACTCCTTGAATTGAGCATTTTATTACCATTTTTATGGTCAAATTATTTATTAGACATGAGAATATAGTTGGAGAACATATTTTTTGAGTTTAAAAATGTTAGGAAGCTTGCGTTATAGAGTCACAAAAAGTCAAAGTGCAGAGCGGATTCTACACCGTGAGCCAGGTCAAGAACTTATAGAAGTGATCATTTTCTTGCAATTTTTATGGTCAAATTATTTATTAGACATGAGAATATAGTTGAAAAACATATTTTCAGAGTATAAAAATGCTAGGAACCATGCGCCATAGAGTCACTGAAATGTCAAAGTGCAGAGCTTATTCTACTCCGTGAGCCAGGTCAAGAACTCCTAGAATTGAGCATTTTCTTACGATTTTTATTGTCAAATTAGTAATTATACATGAGAATATAGTTGGAGAACATGTTTTCAGAGTATTAAAATGCTAGGAAGCTTGCGCCATAGAGTCACTAAAAAGTCAAAGTGCAGAGATGATTCTACTCACTAAGCCAAGTTAAGAACTCCCTTAAATGAGCATTTTCTTACCATTTTTATGGTCAAATTAGTTATTATACATGAGTATATAGTTGGAGGACCTGTTTTCAGACTATATAACTGCAACGAAGTTTGCGCCATAGAGTCACTAAAAACACACAGTGCAGAGCTGATTTTACTCCGCGAGCCAAGTTAAGAACTCCTTGAAGTGAGCATTTTCTTGCCATTTTTATGGTCAAATTAGTTATTAGACATGAGAATATAGTTGGAGAACATGTTTCTAGAGTATAAAAATTATTGGAATCTTACGCCATAGAGTCACTAAAAAGTTAAAGTGCAGAGTTGATTCTACTCCGTGAGCCAAGTCAAGAACTTCTAGAAGTGAGCATTTTCTTGCCATTTTTATGGTCAAATTAGTTATTAGACATTAGAATATAGTTGGAGTACATGTTTTCAGATTATAAAAATGCAAGGAACCTTGCGCCATTGAGTCACTGAAAAGTCAAAGTGCAAAGCTGATTCTACTCCTTGAGTCAGGTCAAGAACTCATAGAAGTGAGCATTTTCTTACCATTTTATGGTCAAATTAGTTAT